>CM042198.1:8608962-8625684 GCA_023539305.1 Ilex asprella
CAAAAACCTTCGGGGTACCGGTACCCAGTACCGGTACCAAAAAATTTCTGGAGTCGGGGTACCGGTACCCAGTACCGGTACCAAAAACTTTCTGGAATTGGGGTACCGGTACCCAGTACCGGTACCATTTGGTACCGGTACCCGGTACCGGTACTATTCAGCAGACAGAGTCTTCCTCCGCCTTCCCAGCTTCCAATGCACTTCCTATTACCTTTCCCAAGGTTTTTCGACCTTCCGGATTCAATGAAAATATTATCTTGACCTAAATGTATTTTGAAATTCATCAAATCCCCATTTCCATGTTTCAACATCTTCGAAACTCAAACTTTCAAATCAATATGCGTCTCTAGTATTTATCCTATTATTAAAATCTATATGGTTTATCCTTACCTCATTATACATATCCACATATTCACAACAATATTTTACTATATATATCTATACAAATATATAAAAGAAAATACGGGGTGTTACAGTCGATCGGTTCTCCATTCTTTACTTCAAGTTGTGACATTTCAGCCTTGACATTTTCATTTTCTTTTTTCATAATTTCACCAGATTCTCTAAGTCAAAAATTTATATATCTTTCTCAATCAGTTTTATCATGAAATCGTGACTTTTGTTTCCATGACAACATCATCTAAATGTTCATCTCCTTGCTTTTTATTTTTTTATTCCTTTCCATGCATCTGGTCACCTTTTTCAACTCTTCATTTTATGTTGTTAGCATTCCAATCCATTGTTTATTGATTAAATGTTCATGTATCTGTATTTGTAAAAAATCAAATCTTTATCACCATATGCTTCGGCCTTTTCAAACCTTTTTCCACCATCTCTTTGTGTGCACTCAAAGCTCACAACATCAAGCAAGATTTCAAAGGGCTCGGTTTGATTGTCATTATCTTAATTAATATTCATAATATCGTCATCAGCATCAAACAAGGTTTCATCATCACTGTAATGTAATCTGTCATCAACTCTTTGTTCTATATCTTGTTTTTCACCCACTTTTCCTTTCTCAATGGACTCCTCCAAGTTTGTTGCTCCTATTTCTTCGTGAGTTCGGAATTTACGTTATAGACACAATTCTAGAACCTCTAGATTGTAATTTGAGTCCAGATTTATCTTATCTACACTTGTTTAGAATGATTCTTTAATACTAAATAAAAAAATAATATATCTTATCAATAAAATAAAGTGTACTACTTAAGCTTTTGACTTAGAAAAATACAATAATGATCCAAATCATGTAGATCTAATGACTTATCTTATTAATTACTTCTTAACTACAACAACTATTTCTATTTAGATTTAACCTTTTAACTAGAATAAATATTTTAACCATAATAAAAAATTTAACCACTCACTTAGGTTTTAACTACACATACAAAAAATATGATTTGCACGAATTTACCCTAGTATAATAATAAAATAGAACGTCCTGAATAAAGCACAACAACGACTCAAATCATTTAGATATAGCGGCTTATATTATGATTTATATTTTAACCATTAATCACAGTTAAAAAAAAAAGTAATTTGCACAGGGTACCCTAGTAACACACTATCATTGAACAAAGATTTTAGTTTATAGTTTTAGATTATGTTTCTTCTTCTTCAACTCTTGAACATCCTTGAACCTGTTGAGAAATTTAGCATAATTTCATAAATATTGATTAATGAATCAATTACAAAGCCATAAAATAGTAGGATTACAAATAAATATATGAAATAATAGCATGTAATTAGGACAATATAAAATAGACAATACAGGGCTTGAGGTTTGTAATCATTGTTCTAAAGCAGCTATAATTCTCATCATGAAGGTATTAACGAACATATGCATCCCTTGGGCATGTTATTTATCTTTTGTAGACTTGCCTTTCAAACAACACAAACAAGCGTTGCATTAAATTGTATTTGCTTATAAAGTTCTTAAAAAACACCATTGAAGTTAGGCATGCATATATATGACCATTTATGTACCATGCCAATATTCATTATTAATTAAACAGTAATTACAATATTTTATAATAAATTACCTCTCAAATATCAATGACAAAGTTATATATACTTGTTCTAGTATGCTCAAATGTAAATATTTGAGATGTCATAATCAATTTATATGAGAACTATGCATTGAACTTTATCATACATTGTATACCTCGCATTTAAAATCCTTTCGGTGCCAAGAAGTTTTTTGAAAAGAAGTTTTTTGCATCAGCAAAAAGTCGAAACAAAAGATCATGTTACCATCACAAATAGTATTTGTGACGGCAACGTGTTCTTTTGAGTTGGGAAATTGGGGGTCACAAGAAATAGGCAATGCAAAAGATTTTACATCGGCAATTGACCGTCGCAAAAACTTTTGTGTCGACAAAAACCAAAGCAAAAGCATCGTTGCAAAAAAAGTTAGATCCAACACTTTTTTTATCAGCAATTTTTTGTCACAAAATACCCGATTTGCGACACTCTAAATCTGTTGCAAAAGATTATTAGCCACAACAGGGGACATCACAACAAACTCATTTACAACAGTTTTTAATTGTCGCAAAAAATATTATTAGCCATAGCAAGGGATTGTCGCAACATACCTATTTACAATGGTGTTTAGTCGTCTAAGATATTATTTGCCACAGCAAAAGGCCGATTCAAAAAAAAATGACACGACGCTTTTGACATTATTTGCGTTGACAACTTACTATCACAAATAATATATATATTTTTAACTAAATTCGCTCTTTTACTTGTTTCCTAGCACCTGTTTACATATCCAATAAATTACTCATAACATCATTTGATATCCAATAAATTACCCATAATATTATTTGATTAAAATAACCAGGCACAACTCCCAAAACAAAAGCATCTAAATTTAAAAATATTTAATCTCCATAAAAGAAAACATATTCAACACAAGTAAATAGCATCCATGATTTTAAAAATAAAATATCCCAAACTACGTAATGAAAGTATCAATGCATAGTAAAAAATCTAGTCTCCCAGTGCACTATTTGTTCTTTATTCATGCATAATTTATACTCTCTACTCTTGCATCATCTACTCTCTGCGCCATCAACTCATTTAATAGTACCTGCAAGAAATACGATTTGTGTTATTGTCAATAATATAATTGGTTGCTAATTATATACATATTAATTAAGATGAAACATTGTAAACCCCCACATTTTATCGTTATATAGTAACGTAATTATGTTTTAGAATGCTAATATATAATGATGTATGCAAGAATATGTAGATTGTAAGAGTAGAAATAAAAAATGTTAGTTGAGGTAATAGGGTATGTTGTAGAAGTTTGGAAGTATTCCGGAGTAAAAGCACACTTTAGAGAGAAATTGAGTAGGAAGGAGTTTTGATACATCCCTAGTGTTTGGATCATAAGATTTTACTTTGACGTCTGTTTGATCAGAAATTTTGACAGTAGATATTAGACTTCTAGGCTACAAAAGAGTATTTCAAGAAAATTTTTCAATTCGACCTCTAAATAGGTCAAAACTTCACTGGATGTTTCAGCAAAAACTGTGTGGACATCCAAACGTGAAGAGACATTCAAACGATAGTAAGTCCTAGTACTTTGGTGTCTGTAGAGCTTTGATGGAAATGTAAAAGTACTGGGAGCAACAACCATTCAAACGCCAAAGTGATGTTCGAACGTGAAGCAGGAAATTGCAATATTGATGTTCAAACGCCAAATGATATTCGAACATGAGTTACGAAATTTGGGTTTCAGAATCATGCATAACAGACCATTTCTTCCACTATAAATACATAAGGACACTTCCATTAGCCATATTTCAACATTTCTAACCCTAGAAAGTCATAGAGAGGAAAAAAGAAGGAGAAAAACACAAGATCAAGGAGGATTTTCACATTGAAGTAGATCAAAATCTCAAGTTTTTCACACAAAACTAAGGAAGAAGGTAGGGGTTTCCTCGACTCTCGACCATTGAGGCTATGGCATAAATATATGTATGTTTTGACTCTCAATCCTATATATATACAATAAAATCATTATTTCTTGATCGTCTTGCAAATACTATCATGTTTTGAAGGAAGCTATGGTGGAATAGCCATGAAACCTCTTTTTCTTGTCTTGAAAACTCTAGTTTTCAAGGGCGATAGATTTTTCTCTCAATATTCATTTACTCTTGATTTTAAAAATTTAATGCTTTGTATTGAACAATAAAATGGTATTGTTGACGATCTCTTGCATATTTTTTTAAATTGTTCTATTGGAATAATACATGTAAAATTTAGGAATTTTTTGATTTGCTTGTGATTTGAGGAAATGGGTTTGTATTGTATCTCTTTAAGATGTTTAGATGATCATGGTTGACCGTTGACCGAGTATCTTAGACTGGAATAGATGCATTTCTTACTCCATGCGGGTTTGAAGGTTCCCTACCACTCATAGTGGGGTTGGCGCCTTGCGAGAACTAAACCATTATTCGTTCACGTGATATCGAGGTTGAAGGTTAGTATACTATTCCTGGGTTGGATCGTCCATGTCAATGCATCAGTATACGCCCTTCCTAAAGTTGTGTATCCTTGCGAGGATTGGATGTGTATGTGTAGACCAAGATATTTTTGATGTGTTTATTCATGTGATGTCATACATCATACCTGAGATACAACTTGTGGCTTGATATACATTCTGAAAAATGATACAAATTGTGGGTTATTGTTTATTGTTGGGGAAATTGTTTATTATAAGAACTTGTTGGAAGTGGTTTGTGGTTAGAAAAGACATTATTGATTGGGAATTGGTTTTACTTCTTCCTTCCATATATTGCTACTGTGTAAACTTGAGGTCTTATAAATTGCCCCAGTTTATTTCAAAAGTTATATATGATATTTGTGAAAAGAGACCAAATTGTTTTATTTGTTTTCTAAATCTTGTTCGAGTTTGGGAGGATTTTCCTACAGAGCTTAGTGCTCACCCCTTACAAACATTCTTTTCAAATTTTGGTTTAGAGGAAGAGCTCGGAGTAAACGAGCAGGTAATTTGGAAAGCTCAAGTGGATAGGCATATGGATCCAGAGGGGGGATGTCTAGAATTGTTCTTTTTTGTTCTAGACTAGGAGATTCATTTTGAGATAATATTCATGTTAATATTTTTCTTATTCCACTACGAGATAATAGTTTGGCATATTCTTTTGAATGATATTGTAGATATTATGGATGATGAATAAAATTTTCTTTATTTATGGATCTATTAGTTGCTCTCATGATGCGAATAGTTTTTAGATAGTAATATCGTTCAAGGGGGATTTTGGGGCGTTACAAGGTTTGGGATCAGAGTCTAAGTATTAGGTCTTACATGAGAGTTGTAGGTTGTAGATTACCACTACAAAGATAAGATTAGGTTGAATAAAATTATTGATTTAAATTTTTTCACAAGTCTTATGCTTTAGATTAAAGTAATAGTTAGGGTGCCTTATACATCGAGGAAACTAAGTTGTGAATTGATGTGCAGGATGGAGGGTGAAAGTAGACGTGGACGGGGACGTGGTGGCCAAGCAAATCCACCACCACCACCACCTCCCGATACTCTGAATGGTATATACTAATGCCTAAAGGAGCTAACCACTCTGGTATAACACCAGAATGGAAACAATAACCACAACCGGGGGGGTTCATCCTTTAACTCATGTACTGGGCAACGGGAACGAAGATCGAAGGATGGCAATTCCTCGAGAATTTTTGTGGCAACACTCACCTACTTTTCAAGGAAGCTCTCACCCCTTGCATGCGAATAAATGGATTTTTTGGGTGAAGAAAATGTGTGATAGCATGGGAGTAGCTGAGGATTTGCGAGTCCTCCTAGCTACATAACTATTAGAGGGGGAGGTAGATCATTGGTGGGACTCGGTGAAGAGAATGAGGAATATGGACGCGATTACCTGGGAGGAGTTTGATCAGATCTTCCAAGACAAATATTTTTCTGAATCAGTCAAGAAAAAGATGAGTGCCGATTTTCTTGCTCTATGACAGGGTAGCATGACATTAGCAGAATGTGAAAGGAAGTTTGACAGTTATCCCTCTATGCCATGGAGTTTATATCTACTGAAGCCAGGAGGGCCAAACACTTTGAGCAGGGCTTGAGGCCTGCCATCTAGGAGAAGCTTGTGGCTCACAAGATCTGGGACTATGGGGATCTAGTTAATAGAGCTGTACTGATGGAGAGAGACACGGAGGACAACCAGAGGCAACAGAACTTCACGAGGGGAGGTTCGATCAGGACTGATGGTAGCAGGAGTGGAGTGCAGAGAGTGGCACTATAATGTTGCCCAGACCAAGCGGTTGAACAGAGACTTCAGACATCTCGAGGAGTTGGAGGCATACCAGAGAAGGTAGGAGTAGACCCACGAGCCTGTTTTGTATGTGGAGGTTTAGGACATATTCGAAATCATTGTCCAATCTTCCCACCCCAAAAGAATACCCCAACGGCCGGACAGGTTAATGCACATAAGCCATTACATCAAAGACCATTAGGATCTATAGCCCCCCACGGTATTAATCAAGGAAGAGTTTTTGCTCTGACCCAACCAGAGGAAGATGTTTTCAATGCCATTGTGGAAGGTATTGTTCTTCTCTATAATTCTTGGGCCCAAACTTTATTTGATCCTGGTGCTACTCATTCATTCATATGCTCTTAATTTGGGATTGGACTTTGAGAAGCTAGAACATGCCTTAAGTATTGACATGGCTACAAGGGAATGGTTGGATACTAGAAAGGTGTGTAGAGATTGTGTGCTTCGAATTTGAGAGCAAGAATTAATTATAAATTTGGTTGCATTAGACATGAACGGGTATGACATAATATTTGGGATAATTTTTTTTCCACTTTTCGTGCGGTAATGGATTGTTTTCATAAACGGATTTCATTTCAATTACCGACAGGAATAGTTTTTAGTTTTATGAATGATCAAAATTATTCCCATCCATTTTCTACTACAGGTAGTAGATTCTTGAAAGCTAAGGCGGGGAGCCATTTGAGTTTCTTAGCTAGCTTGATGGGAGATAATTGGGATAGATCCCAACCAGACGTGGTATTGATAGTGTCAAATTTTTTAGATGTCTTCCCAGATGAACTACCCGAGTTACCCCCACACTGAGAGATCGAGTTTTTAATTGATCTATATCCGGGAATCAAACTCATATCCTTTGCTCCCTATAGGATGGCACCTTTAGAGTTGAAGGAGCTAAGAAAATAATTAGACCATCTATTGGCTATTGGGTTTATCCGTTTAAGCACTTCACCTTGTGGAGCTCCAGTCCTCTTTGTGAAGAAGCATGACGAAACACTTCGGCTATGCACAGACTATCGAAGATTGAATCAGGTGACAATGAAGAATAAATATTCATTGCCACAAATTGATGATTTATTCGATCAGCTAAGGGATACTAAGTATTACTCCAAGATTAATCTTTGCACATTGTACCATCAACTGCGGATCAAGGAGGAGGATATTCCTAAGATATTTTTTGTACCTGGTATGGTCATTTTGAATATACCGTAATGCTATTCAGATTGACTAATGCTCATGCAGCCTTTATGGATTTGATACACAAGATATTTCGGTCGTATCTAGATCAGTTTGTTATCATGTTTATTGATGACATATTGATTTATTCACGGACACAAGGGGAACATGAACGCCATCTCTCGATTGTGCTACAGACATTGAGAGAGCATAATTTGTATGCTAAGATGAGTAAATGCGAGTTTTGGATGAAGGAAGTGAAATTCTTTGGTCATGTTATACAGAACAGGGTGTAGCTGTTGACCCCGCAAAGATTGAAGTTGTTATAAAATGGGAACCACTGAGGAATATGATCGAGGTACATAGTTTCCTGGGATTAGCAAGTTACTATCGGAGGTTTATGGAAAGGTTCTCCAAGCTCGGGATACTCATGACCCACCTTACAAAGAAGGGAGAAAGATTATTGTGGACTCAAGCGTATGAACTAGTCTTTCACACCTCGAAGGAAAGGTTGACAACAGCTCCTATCCTCATTATTTTGAGCAGTGGGGAAAGATATGATGTTTACACCGATATTTCATTACGTGGCTTGGGATGTGTGCTAATACATGGAGATAAGGTAGCTACTTATGGCATGAGACAACTAAAGATTCATGAGCAGAATTATCCCACTCATGACTTGGAGCTTGCCGTTGTGATTTTTGTTCTTAAGTTGTGGAGGTGTTACCTGTATGGAGAAAAGTTTCAAGTGTTTTCTGATCATAAGAGTCTCAAGTATATGTTCACACAAAAAAGACTTGAATCTTCTGTAAAGAAAGTGGATTGAATATCTAGAAGATTATGATTTCACAATCAACTACCATCCGGAAAAGGCTAATGTAGTGGCAGATACACTTAGCAGGAAGTATCTGGGTGAAATCAACGTTCTTACTATTAATAGGTGGAAGATGATTGATGCTTTGGAGGAATTTGATCTATTGGTGGACAGACAAGGGGATCGACCATGCTTATTTAATCTTGTAACTCAACCAATTCTCCGACGAATGATTGTAGAGTTGCAATGATTAGATACTGAATTGGGAGCTATCCGGGGTAGATTGGCGAGAAATTAAATTGTTGAGAATTGGTCGATACATAATGATGAGTTACAATTTCGTGGAAGACTGTGTACCAAACAATGACCAAGTAAGGGAAGAAGTGTTGGCCGAGTGTCATCGTTCAAAATTCTTCATACATCCGGGTAGTACTAAGATGTATAGAGACATGAAGCATCAGTATTGGTGAAAATGGATGAAACAAGACGTGACTAAGTGTATTACAAAATGCACGGTGTGTCAGCAGGTGAAGATTGAGCATCCAAAACCCAAAGGATTACTACAGTCCTTGCCTATTCTAGAGTGGTAGTGGGATCACATCACCATGGATTTCGTGTCTGGTTTTCTCCCAACTTTACGAGGGCATAATGTCGTATGGGACATTATAGATAAACTCACTAAGTCTGCTCATTTTTAGAGTATGAAGATCACTGACACTTTAGAGACGTTGAGCAAACTTTATATTCGTAAGATTGTTAGATTACATGGAGTTCTACTCTCTATTGTGTCGGATCGTGATTCTCGTTTTGTGGTACAATTTTGACAAAGTCTACAACAAGCTATGGGGACAGAGTTACCCTTTAGCACCGCCTTTCGTCCTCAAATTGATGGGAAATCCGAGGGGATGATACAAATTTTGAAAGACATGTTACGAGTTTGTGTGTTGAACTTTAAGGAAAGTTGGAGTGATCATTTGTTGTTAGTGAAATTTGCGTATAACAATAGTTTTCAATCTAGCATTGGCATGACACCTTATGAGGCATTGTATGGGAGACCATGTAGGTCACCGAATTGTTGGCTAGAAGTTGGAGAGAGTAGCTTGTTTGGTCCGTAAATTGTATGGGAGACTACGGAGAAAATTCAACTCATCTGGGAAAGACTACGGACGGCTCAAAGTAGACAGAAAATCTTTGCAGATAGAAGAATAAGACCATTAGAATTCCAAGAAATGGACTATTTGTTCCTCAAGGTGTCACCCAAGAAGGGAGTATTTAGATTTTGCAAGATGGGAAAATTAGCTCCAATGTACATCGGACCATTTGAAGTGATCAAAGCGGTGAGTAAAGTGGCGTATCAACTTCGGTTACCAACTCAGTTGTCAGGGGTACACGATGTGTTCCATATTTCAATGCTAAGAAAGTGTCAACCAGATACAATACATGTCTTGGATTTAGAGGATATTGAAGTTCAAGAAGGAGCAACATATGAAGAACAATCGGTGGAGATTCTCGATACCAAGGAGAAGTTGCTTCCCAATTAAGTCATCCAACTGGTGAAAGTCTTGTGGCAATATCATGGGGTGGAGGAAGCTACCTGAGAACTAGATCTGGAGATGCAAGAGAATTACCCTCATTTGTTTTCTACTTAAGGTAAGTTTTGAGGACGAAACTTTCTTTAAGGGGGTGGATTGTAAACCCCCACATTCTTATTGTTATATAGTAACGTAATTATGTTTTGGAATGCTAATATATGTAATGATGTATGCATGGACTATGTAAATTTTAATAGTAGAAATAACAAATCTTAGTTGAGGTAATAGGGTATGTTGTAGAAGTTTGGAAGTATTCCGGAGTGAAAGCACACTTTAGATAGAGAGAATTTGAGTATGAAGGAGTTTTGATACATCCTTGGTGTTTGGATCATAACTTTTGAATTTGACTTCCATTTGATCAAAAAAACTTCCAAGAGATATTAGACTTCTAGAGCTACAAAAGAGTATTTGAGGAAAAATTTTCAATTCGACCTCTAAATAGGATAAAACTTCACTGAAAGTTTCAGCAAAAACTGTGAGGACATTTGAGCGTTAAGAGACGTTCGAGCGACAGTAAATCCCATTACTTTGGTGTCTGCAAAGATCTTATGGAAATGCAAAAGTACTGGAAGTAACTAACGTTCGAACGCCAAATGACGTTCAAACACCAAAGTGACGTTCGAACGTGAAGTAGGAAATTGCACTATTGACTTTTGAACGTTAAATGGCATTCGAACATGAGCTACGAAATCTGGGTTTCAAAATCGCGCATAGCAGACCATTTCTTCCACTATAAATACATAAGGACACTTCCATTAGCCTCATTTCAACATTTCTAACCCTATAAAGTCTTATAAAGGAAAAAAAGAAGGAGAAAAACACAAGATCAAGGAGGATTTTCACATTGAAGTGGATTAAAATCTCAAGTTCTTCACACAAAACTAAGGAAGAAGGTATGAGTTTTCTACTATTCTTGTCCATTGAGGCTAGGGCATAAATATATGTATGTTTTGACTCTCAATCCTATATATATGTTATAAAATTATTATTTCTTGATCCTCTTGCAAATATTATCATGTTTTGAAGGAAGTTATGGTGGAATGGCCATGAAACCTCTTTTTCTTGTCTTAAAAATCCTAGTTTTAAAGAGAGATGGATTTTTCTCTCAATATTCATTTGTTCTTGATTTCAAAACTCTAGTGCTTTGTATTGAACAATAAAATGGTATTTTTTATGATCTCTTGCAAATTTTCTTAAATTGTTCTATTGGAATAATACATATGAAATTTGAGAATTTTTTAATTTGCTTGTAATTTGAGAAAATGGGTTTATATTGTATCTATTGTGGATGTTTGGATGTCCATGGATGACAATTGACCGGATATCATAGAGTGGAATAGGTGTGTTTCTTACTCCGTGTGGGTTTGAAGGTTCCCTACCACTTGTAATGGGGTGGTGCCTTGCAAGAACTAAACCACTATTCGTTCACGTGGTATCGAGGCTGAGGGTTAGTATACTATTCATGGGTTGGATCGTCTCTGCCGATGCATCGTTATACGCCCTTCCTAAATTTGTGTATCCTTGGAAGGATTGGATGTGTGTGTGTGTGGGCTAGGATATTCTCGTTGTGTTTATTCATGCGATGTCATACATCATACCTGAGATACAAATTATGGCTTGATATACATTGTGGGAAATGATACAAATTGTGGGTCGTTGTTTATTGTTGGGGAAATGGTTTATTATAAGAACTTGTTGGAAATGGTTTTTGGTTGAAAATGACATTATTGATTCGGAATTGATTTTACTTCTTCCTGTCATATATTGCTACAGTGTAAACTTAAGATCTTATAAATTGTCTTGGTTTATTTCAAAAGTTATATATGATATTTGTGAAAGGAGACCGACTTGTTTTATATGTTTTCTAAACCATGTTCAAGTTTAGAAGGATTTTCCTACAGAGCATAGTACTCACCCCCTACAAACAATATTCTTTTCAAATTTTGGTTAAGAGGAAGAGCTCGGAGTGGATGAGTAAGTACTTCGGGAAGCTCAAGTGGATGGGCATGTGTATCCGGAGGGGGATGTCTAGAATTGTTCTTTTTATGTTCTAGACTAGGAGATTCATTTTCAGATAATATTCATGTTAATATTTTTCTTATTCCACTGCGAGATAATAGTTTGACATATTCTTTTGGATGTAATGGTCATGGTTTGACATATTCTTTTGGATGATGTTGTAGATATTATGAATGATGAATGAAATTTTCTTTATTTATGGATATATTAGTTGCTCTCATGATGCGAATAATTTTCTAATAGTAATGTCGTCCAAGGGGAATTTTGGGGCGTTACAAACATACACCAAGATAGATCTCCACACTGGTTATCATTAGTTGAGAGTTAGGGAGGAGGATATCCCTAAGATAACGTTTAAAACGCGGTATGGGCATTTCGAGTTTACAATCATGCCTTTTGGATTGACGAACGCTCTAGTGGCATTCATGGATCTCATGCATAGGGTGTTCCAACCCTACCTAAATCAATTTTTTGTGGTCTTCGTTGACGATATTTTGATCTACTCCAAGTCTGAGGTGGAGCATGAGGGCTACTTGAGGGTTTTTCTTCAGACCCTGAGAGACCATCAGTTGTACGCCAAGTTCAACAAGTGTGAATTTTGGCTGACTGAGGTGAAATTCTTGGGGCATGTGGTGTCGGCTTCGTGTGTATCCGTAGACCCAGAGAAAGTTAAGGCAGTTATGAATTGGGAGACGCCGAAGTCAGTCTTCGGGATACGCAATTTTTTGGGATTGGCAGGGTATTATAGGAGGTTGATTGAGGACTTCTCCCGACTAGCTGTACCTATGACAAGGTTAACTCGGAAGGAGGTTAAGTTTGAGTGGAATGATTCATGTAAGAAGGCATTCCAAGAGTTGAAAATGAGGCTTATTTCAGCACCAATTTGGATTGTCTTGGAGAGGGGACAGAGGTACACAGAATATTATGATGCCTCCAAGGACGGACTTGGTTGTGTTTTGATGCAGTCCAGGAGAGTGGTAGCTTATGGTTCTCAGCAGTTAAAGAACCACGAGCAGAACTACCCTACTTACGACATGGAGTTGGTGGTCATTGTCTTTGCCTTGAAGGCTTAGCGTCACTATCTATATAGTGAGCAGTTTGAGGTATTTTCAGACCACAAACGTCTGAAGTACATCTTTACACAACGGGACCTCAACATGAGGCAATGCATATGGATGGAGTTTCTAGAAGATTATGACTTCATTTTTCATTACCATCCCAGTAAAGTAAATGTGGTGACTAATGCACTCAGCCAAAAGTCATAAGGAGTTGTGGCTAGTGTGGCTTTCCGAGAGTGACAAATGCTCGAGACTGTAGGACAATTCGAGATACGTTATATGGGTCAGGCTCAGGGTACTCTGAGGAGTTTGGTGGCTACGCCTTCTCTATAGAGCAGGATGATTGAGTTCCAGAGTCAGGACACGGAGCTATTGTCCATCCAGGACCGTGTACAGGCAGGTACAGGTGATGAGGGTTGGGCCATTCACTCGGATGGTAGTCTTTGGTATCAAGAAAAGGTTATGGTTCCTCAGTTGGCGGATCTGAGAGAGGAGATCCTTAGGGAGTTTTATTGTTCCAGTTTTACGGTTCATCCATGGGGCACGAAGATGTATCATGATCTTCGTCGCCAGTATTACTGGAGTGGAATGAAGAGGCAGGTTGGCGACTTTGTCAGTCGATATCTCACGTGTCAGCAGGTTAAGGTTAAACACCAGAGACCAGCAAGTTTGCTCCAGCCCTTAGAGGTAGTTGAGTGGAAGTGGGAGCATGTCACAATAGATTTTGTAACCCACTTGCCATAGACATCGTGGGGACATGACTCAGTATGGGTGATAGTGGACCGGCTTACTAAGTCGGCACACTTTTTGATAGTGCCGATAACCTTCACACTGGAAGAATTCTGCAAGTTGTACATATGGGAGATTGTCCGGCTGCATGGGGTGCCCGTATCTATAGTATCGGATTGAGATCTCATATTTACGGCTCATTTCTAAGAGAGTTTCCAACCAGCCATGGGAACACAGCCAATGATGAGCACTATTTTTCATCCCCAGACGGACGGTCAGTCTGACAGGACCATCCAGACATTAGAGGACATGAGTCCTAGATCTCAAGGGTAGCTGAAAAGACCATTTACCTTTCGTAGAGTTCGCCTATAACAATAGTTATCAGGTGAGTATACAGATGGCACCCTATGAGGCATTATATGGGAGACCTTGTCATTCTTCGATTTGTTGGATGAAGGTAGAAGAAAGACCTTCAACTGGTCCGAATTTGGTTAAAGACACCTCTGAGAATGTAGACTTGATACAGAAGTGTTTTCTCGTGGCTCAAAGTCGGCAGAAGAGCTATGCCGACAAACGGCGGCGACCTCTCGAGTTTGAGGTGGAAGATCATGTATTTCTTAGAGGTGATGCCTAAAAGAGGAGTAATCAGGCTCGGGAAGCGGGAAAAGATGTTGTCAAGGTATATTGGGACCTTCAAGATACTCGAGAGGGTTGGTACAGCTGCTTACCGGTTGGGATAACCAACAAACCTATCTGGTGTTCATGCGGTATTTTATGTCTCCATGCTTCAGAAATACACCCCATATAGGTTTATTGGGACCTTGGGGCAAGCTTGTTGTTGATGCGGATGGGACCTTCGAAGAGGGACCAGCGCGTGTCATGGATAGTCGGGAGCAGGTTTTGCGAGGCAAGACTGTGAGACAAATGAAGGTGTTGTGGCAGCACTGAGGAGTGGAGGATGCGACATGGGAGCGCGAGGACACTATTCGTACCAATTACCCTTTCCTCTTCGACGATGGACGTACATTTTTGTAGTCATTTAGTGTTAGATGACTGTTCCATATGCATGTAATTGTATGTGTATGAGTATGTGAATTTTGGGGACGAAATTCTTTTAAGGAGGGAAGCATGTAAAACCCGGGTAAATTTGAATTTTTTTCAAAAAAAAGGTAAAATGGTAATTTACCACTATAATACGTATTTAAAATACTCATGTTCTAGACCTCGGAAGAGGAAACGGAGTTCGCCATTGGACTCGTATCGCGAAATCTAGTCTCCCTGTCGAATTTCGTCGAATTCTGAGATAGTCGAACTTTTTGTATGTCATTCGAGACGACTGGGTGGCAGATGACCTCCCAGTGGTCCCCAAAAATAAATATTTTAAAATTTAAGTATGATAGGACTAAAGTACCAATAAAATTAATTTGGACTAAACACGTAATGTAATAAATCGTTTTAGGGCGAAAACGGACCCAGAAAAGAGGGGCGTGTGGCGCGTTGTGAGTCAAGTCTCTAAAAATATGAATAGGGACTTAAATGAGATATTTCTGAAATATCTCATTTCTTCTGCCCTTGGCCGGCCATAGAGAGAGAAGAGAGAAAAGAGAAGAAAAGTTTATCTTCGAGGCTTATTTCTTCGAGTCCCGGAGTTTCGTCGGTCGAAATTCATCGAACCAAGAGTTAAAATTCATCTCCTCGACGAGAGCTACGCAACCACACCAAAAATAAGGGATTTCGCCAAAGATCCCAAAGAGGAGATTTAGAAAATCAAGGTTTTGGGGTTGATTTTGGTGTTCTTGGAAGTTCTACTACTACCTACACGCTACAAGAGGTAGGGTTCTTCCTACTTGAGTTTATTCCAATTCAAAAATGCAATTTTAAGGGGCTGTTTTATGCTCCAATAAGGGGCTATTTTATGCTCCAATAAGGGTCTATTTTATGCTCCAATTAGGGGTTGTTTTATGGATTATTTTTTGCCGTTAAGTGGGTTGTATGTGGGCTGTCCAAATGGACTATTTTGGGCTATTTTTAGTGGCTGAAATTGGGTTGTATGTTGACTGTCCAAGGGATGTCCAAATGGACTATTTTTGGGCTATTTTAGTGGCCTAATTTGGGGCTATTTTGTGGCTTATTTGGGCTATTAAGTGGCTTAATTTGGGGCTGTTTTGTGGACACATTATATTATGCCTTGAGAATTAAGTGTGTTATTGGCATAGATTATGTAATAACATGCTTGTCAATTGTGTTGAATATAAATGTTGACACATGCTAGTTAATGTTTTGACACTGTGATGAAATTATGGAGATTATATGTATATGATATAATTATTCGTGATACATGTTGATATGTTGTTTAAGTTGTCCATTTGACATTCATTGCATGTTGGGCATGACTCTAGCATCACATTCATGGGCATAAGTCATGAGTGTGGGTGTGTGGTATGCATGGTTAATTAAACACCATGTTTGGTGGTTAGTATGTGGGCTCGAAAAAAAGTGGATCGAAGATCCCCTTTGAGTCCCATGGTTGCATGAAAGAAAACTTGTTTCGGGTATAGCAAGAAGGACTAGACTCTCCCTCGAGTGCAAGACCCGGTCACATGGTTCAGGCACTTTCCGGCGGTGAAATTTCAGAAAAGTGCTGGTGTGACACCCTAAAATCCGAGTGTCCGTTGATCACCCATCAACCAGCGGAATACATGTGAACATCGTATAACTCGATATCACGTATTTGTATCCAATTATCGGGGTCTATAATTTAATAAAAATTTGGACAGAGTCTCCTTCGTACGGGGAGCTCTACCCAAAAACACAACTTGTACAATAAACCTTACAAGGCCCATCCGAGGCCCAATATAATACAATGACCGCACCGGGTCCATTTATCGATACTCATATAAAACATGCACAATTATATCAAAACAGTCCATATAGACTCTGTTACAATTCCTTTACACGTTACATGCCAAAATTTAATTACAAGTCTAATTTTACAAAAAAAA
>CM042198.1:8625784-8640166 GCA_023539305.1 Ilex asprella
CGACCTTCCGGATTCAATGGAAACATTATCTTGACCTAGAAACATTTAGAAACTTATCTAATAACTAATTTCAAATCTCAAATGTCTTTGAAACTAAAACTTCATAAATCTATTTGTCTCCCAATTATTCATTTCTAATGTTTTAACCTATGTGATTCATTCTTTCGTCATCATACATATCCTCATTTTCACAATAATTATCTATCCCATAACTATATACATTTATTAAAAAAAAATGCGGGGTGTTACATCGTCACTGTCAATGCGTCAGTATACATATTTTCTAAAATTGTATATCCTTGCGAGGATTGGATGTGTGTGTGTGGGCCAGGATATTCTCAATGTGTGTATTCATGCGAAGTCTTACTTCTTACCTAAGATACAATTGGGGATAATGATACAAAATTGTTGGATACAGCTACAAATGTGGGCGAAATGGTTTATTGTTGGAAATGATTTAATGATGGAATGCTTTATTGTTTGGAAATTGATTTTACTCTTCATTTAATTTATTGTTACTGCATGAACTTGAGATCTGATAAATTGTCACGGATTTATTTCAAAGTTATATATGATATTTTTTAAAGTGAGATTTAACTGTTTTATATGTTTTCCAAATCTTGTTCGAGCTTGGGAGGATTTTCCTACAGAGCTTAGTGCTTACCCCCTACAAACGATATTTTAGATTTTGATCTAGAGGAAGAGCTTGGAGTTGATGAGCAGGTAGCTTGAGAAGCTCAATTGGATGGAAGTGTGGATTTCGAGGGGGATGTCTAGAGTTGTTCTCTTTATGTCCTAGACTAGGAGATACATTTTGAGACAAAGTATGAATGATATTTTGTTTATTCCGATGCAAAATAAAATTTAAATTTTTAGGTGTAATGGCCAAGATTTGACATTTTTTTTGTATGATATCGTAGATATTATGTATGATGAATAAATTTTTTATTTATTTAGGGATTTTATTAGTTGCTCTCATGATGCGAATAGTTTTAGATTGTAATGTCGTCCAAGGTAGATTTTGGGGCATTACAAATGTTACAAAAATATGAGTAATGACTTAATTCCTAGTTTGTGATAGAGTGATATGGTAAAGTGACATTTTATTTTTTGAATTATTTGGCACTCAAATATTACTGTGACATACATGTGTTTAATTTTGTAAAAGTGTGACCTCATTAAAAAATTAGGACATCAAACTTGTGGCTCATAATGAATACTTTTTGTCTTAAATTTGGGGGTGGTGGTCAAACTACCTATGTTAGGAGTGAATTAGTTTAGTATGAGGACATTTCTCTTGTGGCATTTATTGTTTTATGAGATAATGGGATGTGAGTACCTTTTCCAAAACTTATTTGACTTTAACTACCACCTCCAAATTTACCCTCTTTTAAGTCTTCTTTTTCATTAAATAGTTGTTAATAAGTACACATTTTAAAATATTTTTAAATTCTTTCTAAAATGTATTCTATAATTACCCCTACCATAAATAGTGCATACCTACTTGAATGTGAGACTTTCAAAATTCTTTTTGATATTTGTGTATCATTTGAAATTTGAAATTTCATATACACACACACACACAGATATATATATACACACATACACACGTAATACAGTGACATCAAACAGTGACACACTTAACAAAAAAAATAGTGACATCAAACAATGGCACACTTAACAAAAAAATAGTAACATCAAACGGTGACACGCTCAACAAAAATATTTGTGTTACTGGTTGATGTTACTATTTTTTAATTGAGTGTGTTACTGTTTGATGTTACTATTTTTTTGTTGAGTGTGTTACTGTTTGATGTTACTCTTTTTTTGTTGAGCGTGTCACTGTTTGATGTTATTCTTTTTTTATTGAGAGTGTCATTGTTTGATGTCACTGTATTACGTGTGTGTATGTATATATTTATATATATGAATGTGTGTGTGTACATATATATATTTATATATATACATATGTGTGTGTGTATATATATATATATACGTGTGTGTGTGTATATATATATATGTGTGTGTGTGTGTGTGTATAAGTATATATATATATATAATTTCAAAATTCAAATGATACACAAATATCAAAAGGAATCTTAAAAATCTCACATTCTAATCTTGAAAGTCTCACATTCAATTAGGTATGCACTATTTATGGTATGAGTAAAAATAGTTTTTATGCCTTTTTTTAGTAGATGTCCTTCTATCACAAATATTTTAAAAAGTGGACTTTTGTTCTAATAAGTTTGGGAGAAGGACCAGCCTCACTACAACCCTTGTTTTATATGCTATGCAACAATATATGATTTGCTACAGAAATCATATGACTTTACAGTGACATTGTAAAGTGACATCCAAATTTCACTTTTTATTTTTTGAGGAATAGAGAGATATATTAATGTGACTTTTTAATATTGTCAAACAAACTTAAACCATAATGAATGAGACACAGTTTGAATAACTAGACAATGTTTAAAAAAACGAAGACCGGCTGTATTCCTAATGTGTGATTCAGTGACATGGTTAAGTCAGATTTTATTTTTTGAATTGTTTGGCATCGGATATTGCATTGACATACAATTGTTTAATTTTACAATAATGAGACATCATATTTGTGAGCTTTCTGATAATAGCGTGACATAATATTGTGATAACATTTATAAAATGAATGGAACGCTTAAAATTATTCATATAAAAACTTTTTTTGAAAAAAAAATCAAAAAATATAATCATACCATACAACCACACTTGTTGCACACACGACTTCCTACTTGTGCAACACAATTGAATTACGATATGTAATATATAGTTATAAGTTAGGGTTAGAAATTTTAGTGCCCAACAATTAACATTATAGACTACTTATAAAATTGATAATCAAGGTACCATAAAATATGAAAAAAATAACATAAAATAATTCAAATTAAATTAAACCAATGACCAGTGTCATCTAATTTTAACGATTGACCAATTATAAAGGTTCTTTACATGTTTTCTTATTGTGACTGCCAAAAGGACCACAACTAATATGCCTAATGAGTTCACCCCTCGATCTTATTTTTTGTTTCCTTGGTTGGCCAAGCTTCTTTTAGTTGATGGCGACAATATATAAACATCTTCAGTAGAAAAATCTGGATGACCAAGTGTAGGGATTGGGAAGATCATTTCAGCATGTGACTTCCTGTATGTGCTCACATGATAGTAATAATCAATAAATTCATTTATATTTCGGCCACTCTTTCATATGGCAGATACTGCATGTGAACAAGGGAACCCACTAATCTGCCACTGATGACATGTGCACGTGCCATTTATAATGTCAATAGCCACTGAAGGGTATGAACTCACTTTGTACACATCATTATTGGAAACACGTACATTCCAAGACCTTCTTTCATCAAATGCAATCTGTAATTTTGCATCTATATTTGACCATAAATTACCATTCCAATTAGATGATGTCTTCATCCTACAACCCATCGGATTCATAAATTATCCCTTTATAGTGTCAATCATTCTAGTAATTAATAGATGTCGTGCTTTTGTAATCCAACCATTACAAGACTCGGCTGCATTAGATGACATTTAACTATAACGATTACCTAAAAAATAAGCATTGGCCCAATGTTAATAGGGAAAATTTTGTAAAACACGAGTAAATTTGATTTTTTATGAAAAAAGGGTAAAAAAGTAATTTACCACTACAATATGGGTTGAAAACTCAATTTTTTCTAGAATTTGGATGACAAAATGGACCTCACCGTTGGATTCGTCTTGCGAAATCTAATTACCCATTCAATTTTCTTTGAATTTCGACAGTCATATTTTTTTGTGTTTTACGAGGCGATCGAGTGTCGCGTGACCTAAAAAACGTGATATGGAACAAAATTTTGTAAGTTAGAAAATAATTTAAAGGAAATTCATATAAAAATATTTTGAACTTGAATCGAGATAAATTTTAATCGATTCAGGTTAAAACTAGACCCGAGAAAAGAGAACCTGTGGCAGAATGAGAACCAAGTATTTGGAGAGTATAAAAGGGGAAGAAAATCAAAATTTCTTCCCCAATGCTCAGCCTTTTACCAGTTAGAAAAGAGAGAGGAAGAGGAGAGGGAAAAAACAAGGGTTTTACACCTTTTCTCTACGATCTATGTCTCTATGTCGCTTGAGTCGACTTAGCCAAGAACAAAAATTGTTCTTCTTATTGATGTTGGTATATGCATATGATATATTGGCATTGTGATTATTGATGGTTATTGAAATGTTCATATTGTGCATATGACATATGGAACATGTTGTTAAAATTACAATTAAAATCTTAATTGCATAATGATGTGAATTTCAAATTGTACGTATACATTTTCATAAGCACGAAAAACATCCCATTCGTGGCCATTTGACATGAGTGTGGGTGTGTGTGCATGTTGTTGGATCAAACACCATCCTTGGTGGTTGATAAGTGGGCTTGACACAGTCAGACCAAGGTTCAACAGTCACACTGTTGCATGAAAAACTTGTGCCGAGTATAGCAAGAAGGGCTAGATACTTCATTGGGTGCAAGAATCGGTTACTTGTTTATACACTTTTGCCGGTGAAAGTTCAAACAAGTGTATCGGTGTGTGGAACCGGTGATGAGACACCAAAATCCTGCTACCCAACAAAGATACATGGTTTATTTTTTAAAAAAAGTCGTTGGATGTGCAACATCATTGACAAGGGCAAGGGCTTGGAATGCCCGATTTTATACTCATGGCATTGCATGGGTGATGGGAGCCAGTAAAAGCTTGGGTTGAGTTGCATGTGTGAGTCTCATTTTATAACATGACATGACATAAATGATCCATCATCGAATTACATATTTTTGAATGGACTATTATTGCATGTGAACATTTCATATGCATCTAGGTTGGGGACTAGCCTATTTAGGAGATACCCTATTGAGTGTGGCTCACCCTTTATGGGGTCAACATTTCAGGTGTGGGATATAGGCTAGTGGACGGCTTTCACTCGGGCCCTCATTGATGAAGAAGACCCGAAATGTGGCTTTAAATCCTATTTTTGTAAAACTAAGACGTTATCTAGTTTTTGGTACATTAATTGTATCGTATCGAACTCATATGAATTGCATTTTATTTAAAATGTCATGTAATATGAGTTGGGTTGACGTTGTATAAGGTTGGAATGAATTGGAATTGAAAAAAGATGGAAACGAACAAAAAATGGTTAGACCTGTCGATAGAACGATGAGCTTTTCTACTAGTAGAACTTCAAGTTTTGTGGTAGAAATTTTTTAGTAGGTTAAACCTACCGGTAGAACCTTTCCAGTAGCCTTTTTTACCGGTAGATCTTGCACATCTTCTACCGGTAGGTTTTGTTAAAATCTCAAATTTTGAAATATTTTGCTAGGCCTATGGGTCTTGGGTTCTTTTGATCAAATGATAAAATTGACGTTAAATGACATTAAATGATAAAATTGAAGTGTACACAAGTTGTGTGTTTGGGAGTGTCCGGTACAAGAGAGACTCTGCTCAAAATTTGTGTTTTTGTGATCCTAGTAAAGGGGATGTTTTACCGTGGTGTAAGGTTATGCGGTATTCACGGGTATTTCTGCTGGTTGTTGGGTGATTAACGGTTGATAAAGAACTCCCAGTTTTAGGGGCGGGACAAATTTGCTTGAAATTTGTCAACATTAGGGCGACCTTCGTGCCTTAAAGCACCAGTCTTGTCATTGAATAAAGATATTGTCGGCGCATAAGCGCACTCACATAGCAAAAATACAATATGCTTCCTAAATATGTTGGAAAAATGCCCACCAATAAATTTGTTCTTCAAATTTTCCTTCAAATGCTACAAGCAAAAGACAAGATGAACATTTAGAAAAATCTTTGGCATAGCCTTTAATAAGCCAATGTTCCGATCAAAAACGAACGTAATCTCCCATATATGATCCACAATCTCAATAAGCAGATGTAGAAACCAAAGTCAATTTGACTTATTTTCAGAATCAACCACCACAAAAGTTAGTGGGAATAAACCTACAACATATAATATAATAATTTGTAATTCAGCTTAAGCCGTCAAAATCAACAAAATAATGACAACAAACAGCAACATAAAGAAAATACAGTAATACTAAATTTGAATTGAATTGTTTTTTAATAAAAAACAATTGTACCTTGGTTTCCATCTTTTCTAGTTGTGAAAAGAATATTTCTTTTGTATCTACCTTTCAAAAAAGTTTCATTAATGAATAATAATCGACGATAGTAATTAAAACCTTCGATGCATGCCTTAAATGACACAAATAACATTTGAAAGTGATTAGACTCCTGATCACAATCTAAAACTAAATGGCTGCCAAGATTGGTAATAGTCGCAGCCTCAACATACCAAAATAATTGATGGTATGATAAATTATGATCACCAAAAAGCATTCCTTTTGCTTTTTCAACACCCATCCATGATCGATCATAAGCTATTGTTAGACCATAGTCCGAATTAAAATCATTAACAACTTGTTTTGTATTATACATAGAGCAGCCCCACATGTGTGTTTGTTAAGCAATTTTCTTATGTAGAAGAAACCATTTACCTTCTAGGCAGTTGTATTAATACACCACCCTCATTCAGTGAAATGCTTTGAAACACACTCGATAATAACCCTCTCTTAACAATCCAGTGGAATACACCACCAACATCAATTGAGTATTTGCAAAGAACATTACGAGACTGTGATACACCACCTTCAAACTTTTGTGTTTAGTGCTGAATTTCATTTACCTAACCAAATGAGAGTAAAACTTTTTCGTTATGGGAACTAAAATGAGGAAGCAAGTCTTCCTCTGAATTAAATCCAACATCATCTAATTCGACATCTTCAAAAAAATTTAATATCTTCAACAACATGTGACTCGTCATCTCGCACAACGACATTCTTATCAACATACTTAATTGCGATACATCTCATTAGATCAAACATGTTCTTCATATCTATATCATTGCGAAAAATGCAATTCAGATGCCTAGGGATAGAGTATGGCAACCCAATAGCCACATTTGTCAAACCATCCCATGTGTTACAAATTCCACGCACAACGTCATTTAACGCTGAACCAACAAAAAATCTGAGAACTGATGTCTCACTACCGTACTTGCATACCTTCATTACCGTATCCTCAATTGTTCTTCATGTCATTGTTTTCATAGGAATGAATAAAAATTAGTCAACATAGTAAAAAACCCTGTGACATGAATATGACAGACACAAACCATAAGCAATTCCTATAACCATAAATTATTTAGTGAAAAAATTCACAACAACATTCACATTGTTGAATACATAATCCCTTTGAAGAATAAAAAACAAAAACTTCAATCTCTATTTTTGCTGGGTAATCTTTAGTCTTCAAATTTAAGAAGTTTAACAAAGGGTAATTGAAATAATTATGTGAGCATGATTGACACCAACTAATTGTGCAATTAAAAAACACACAAAAAAAGAAAGAACCTGAATTGAGAAAATACCATAAAATTGATGACCCCTCTTGTAGGAGACTGATAATGCGTATCGGTGGCTATTTGAAAAGGATGGATATGAAAAATGAAGATATGAAAAAGAATGATTACAGTTGGAATCAATATACAATAGAAATGTTAACTGTCAAATATATTTTTGTAATCTTTTTAAAATTCGAACAATTAATTATCCATTAAAATAGGAAACCACTAAGTCAATAAAAATAGAATAAACAAAAAGGAAACTACTAAATATTGCAGAAAATAAGTAAAGGACATTTAGGTACTACTAAAATATGAAAATTTGAAAATATGTACTTGGCCACCAAATGTTTTATCAAAAGTATACTTATTAACTTAAAAGTTTGGAAGTTAGACTTTTCCAAGAATATTTTCAAAAAAGTGTACCCCACAAATTTCCCTCAACCTAATTCAATTAGAAATTGGAAAAAATACACTCTTTTGGAAAACTCCACCTAGCTAAAACATTTCATTTCCATTTATTCTTCTTTCTTGTGGTGGAACCTGACATTCACATCCCAAATAAATTAATCAAATGGAGGAACAAAATGCTTGTTAGATAGGCTTCAATTTGGTGATGAAACATTTCAACATTTGCTTTACTTCCCTCTTAGTTTTTTTATTTTTTTGATGTCCATACCATACAGTCTATATTTTTGTTTGTAGTATTCCAAATATAGTAAAATCACTTGTTGAGATTCCTAATTTGTATCATGCAATTAGAATAAATGGTAATAGTGAAGAACGAAATAGTTACAAATATAAATAAAATAGTAACACAATTTAAATAATGGATAAACTGACCTCTTTTGCAGAATAGAAATTGTTATTGAACTTTAAGTAGATCAAGGCTAGTATTTGACACTATGTCCTTAAGACATATTTTGCCCCTACACACGGTACTTATGGAAATCAAAGCGTCTGTCTCTCAGGATACAATGATCTTTACGCGAATAGAGGTAGCACTCCAATCTACTTGCTCAGTAAACCAGAAATTATATTGTGCACTCTCAAAATGCAGACTACTTTAATGCAGAAATGTAATATACTCAATGTCTGCCTTAAATCCGAAAATGATTGATGCAGAGTGATAATAAATTTGGGTTTATATAAACAAACTACTGATTATTCCAGATTGTAAACCCCTGCATGTAATAGAACTTGTACCAACAATAATAGATGTACAAATGTATGTTGTATAAGTTTGGGTTGGCTTTGGAAGGATTTATAATGGATTGTAAATGAAAAATAGGCCAAAAAGCCAAAACTGGGCAAACATACCAGTACGCCGAGGTCCAATAGGCAGGTCGTACTGGTATGCGTACCGGTACACTTTGTGAAAATCTAAAAAATTAACACTCGTTTGCCAAGAATTTGGGCTAGGCATTTCATTCTTCAATTGTTGTAAATGGACAATGATAGAGTACCAATGGTGGTATGTTTAGCCTCGAACAAATCAATCAATTAAAGATATACATAGCCCTCGTATTTTGAAATTTCGGTAAACATTTAATTGGGTATTAGGAATAATCGTAAAACTAAGTCGACATCACGCTAATAAAATTCCATATATTTACACATTAAAATGGAATTTTAACAAAAACTTTACACAATGAACTATAAAAGCCACAAATCGGCTTCCTTCATGCATGAGGTTCAAAGTGTGAACCATCTACCGGCACAAACCCCGTACCTGAAATGTTTTCTCATAAAGGGTGAGCTACGCTCAATAGAGGATTTCCTAAATAAGCTACTCCCCAACCCAAATGCACATGAAATGCTCACATGCAACCACTTCATCATTCATACATCCCAAACATAAATATACTATCAATGTTGGAAACTTACAACGCAATGCTATGAATGAGATGAGACTCACTCTCAATAACTAACTCGAGCCCTTCCCGGCTCTTCAACCAATGCAATTGTTAATGTACACTTGCCCGTCATCCATGACCCCGAGCCCTCCCCGGCTTGCCAACACATGCAATTTTCCATGTGTACAAATTCCGTCATTTATGTTATACATCAAATGATATTATCAATCCAGGGTCTTATATGGGGTGAGTATTTATGGACTTACACCAACGGCACCCAACCGACACGGGATTTATGGACTTTCACCAATGATCCCATGTACACCGACACACATTATGAACTAATACCAACGGAAGTGCGTATCCAAATCACCAGGCCTTAAAACAGAGGGATTTTCTAGCCCTTCTTGCTAATCCCGACCCTCAACCCCTTATAAACCGTACGACTCGGCCAAGTCATCGATCTAGCTTACCCGAGCCCACATGTCATCCACCAAGTGTGGTGTTGACTCATTTCATGCACAACCACCCATTTAATGCAATATTCCCTTGCATGTGCAATGCAATGTCTCATTGCAATTCCACTATAATGTTCAATATGCAATGTATGCCATATGAACCGTTTTAAACCCAATTCATATAATCCATGACAAATTATATCAAATGCATATAATTTTCATATCTCTCAATGTCAATAAATCAAAATGCATTTATCAACATTTCATCCAAAACTCATATTCAAACATGTTATCTCATATTAAGCAATAACACACTTTCAAATCAAGACATTATGTAAACACATAACATGCCCACAATTCACATAATTCAAGAAATTACATCAAGCAAATTCTACATACCCACTTCAAGATTGAATATTTTCTACCTAATTTCAATACTCATTTCATCAAAATCAATTCCATAGGCAAGTCATATATATCTATATTAACCTACCCATTTCAATATAACATTCAAGGTTGTGAATGGACCTAAGTAGGACAATCCCCTACCTCTTGTAGCGTGAGGAACGACCGTAGAAATTCCAAGAATCCAACCCAACTCAATCCCAAGCTTCCCCAAAATTTTGGTTTTCCCACCTTCGGTGAAAGCTCTCGGTTTTTTTGTATATGTGTAACCCTTGTCGAGGAGATTAACTTTTCCTCTTGGTCCGAACGGATTTGAGCTCTCTAGCTTTGTAGATCGTAGAGAGAATGTGAGTTTTCTTCCTCTTTTTCCTCTCTTCTCTCTCCCTCTTTCTATTGGCTAAACAAAGGCTGAATAATGGGGAAAAATCTATTTTTTTCCTATTTATATTTTTAGGATACTTGGCCCACAACGCGCCACACGCCCCTTTTTATTCCGATTCCATTTTCATCTGGAACGATTAAATTTTGCTCCGGTTCAAATTTAAAATTTTTTAATTTGTCTTGAATTCTTTTATTTTAAAATATAATAATTTTCCCAAAAATTTTCGTATTTGGGTCCCATGGGGCTCGACCGCCTCGTTAAACGCAAAAAATTTGATTATCTCAGAATTCGATGAAATTTGAAATGGTCACTAGATTTCGCGAGACAAAAATAACGGTGAAGTCCCTTTCGTCATATGAGCTCTAGAAAATTTTAGGTTTATTGTAGCACCCCAAATACCCCCTTGGACGGCATTACATTCTAAAGACCATTTACAATCATGAGAGCAACTACATAACTTCATATCCAAAAAGAATTTACTTCATCATTCAAGCATATACAATAACATCCAAAAGAATATGCCCAACAATGGCATTTACATCTCCAAAAGAATATGAAAGTAAATTTTGCAGCATAATACAAAATAAACTAGACTTCTCAGTGTACAAAAGAGTATCCTAGTCTAGTGCAAAAGAAAAGGGGTCGCTCTATGCGTCCACCTCGGGATTCACACTCCCCTCAATTGGAGTCTCCCATTGGGCGGCCTCCTTGGCTCCTAACTCCTCCTCAAGTACATAATTTGAAAAAGGTTAGCAGTAGGGGGTGAGCACGAAGCTCTGTAAAAAATTTCACCCAAACTCAAACAAGGTTTAGAAAACATTTAAAATTCGGTCGGTCTCATTTCGCAAATATCATATATAACATTTTGAAGGAAAACATGACATTTTAAATAGATCTTAAGTTTAATCGGTAGCAATAATCAACGGGAAAGAATAAAATAAATTTCACAACAATAACCATTTCAAATTTTTAGTCATTTAAGAAGGGTACCTTCCGATGCATTGTCCCATACCAATGCACCTGCAAGAACGACCCACTCACAATCCCATGTATATTGGTTCATCCCCGTACTATGTATGTTGATTGCTTCTCATGAATCTACCCAACGATTATACCTAGTCCACCAATCACAATCACAATCACAAGCACTTTAGAAAAAGGCGTCTACCATCCCAATGGCAGTGACGAGTCCCTTCCTAGGAAAAGTATATTATCCCTCGTTCGAACTCCAGTGAACGATAGTGGTTTCATTACCAAATGACAACCCACTACAAGTGCTAGGAAACCATCTCACCCCCACTGGGATAGACTAACCTCTAACACTCTACGGCATCTCTCGAAGGCAATCCAAGTCCATCACAACAACCATACAAATGGGGAAACCAAAATATACTCAACTCACAACCATTTCAAGGAATTACCAAATTCCACAATTTCTCATGTAATATACCACAGAATAATTAAGGAACAATGCACAAGAGATCATCATAACATCATTTTGTTATATAATATCAAACACTAAAGTTTTGAAAGTGGAAACTGATTAGCACACAACTTTGTATATTTTAAGATGCGAATCAACTTAATTCACTCGCTTTTGAGCCGCAAATAATATAAGTCATGATGATTGAAGTCTTAATGTCAATTTGATGTGTTTGTAGTTGAATGGAGATAAATATGGCTTTGAAAGACCCTCCCATACCACTTGGGATGAAAGGAGTTCAAAAGATAGTTTGAAGGTAGCTCGGGAGCAAAGAAATCAAAAAATTTAGATAAGGAAGCAGAACGGTACCGGTACCCAAAACCTACTGGAATCGGGGTACCGGTACACGGTACCGGTACCATATAGAGGAAAATCCGTTTTTCTTAAAACCAAGGTTGAAAAATGGAAAAAAAAAAAGAAATTTAATAGTTACCCACCCATCAAAATGTTCAAAACATGGCCTTTATTGCAAGGATATCAATGATCATGCATTTCATATCATATATATAAGAGTAAGAGTGAAAAACATACATATATAATATCCTTGCCTCAATGCAAGTGAATGGAAGAAAATCCCCCTACCTCAATGCTCAAGAGCTTTAGCCAAATACTCATGCTTCAAAGACTCTTTCCACTCCCTTCTTTCCCCTTTAGACTCCTCCTTGGATTCCAAAATGTATGGGTGAGAGGGTATGCAAGAGTGTAATGAAAGGTTAGGGGAAGGGTGTTCTTGAAATCTAGGGTTTGATCTTCTAATTTAGGTGTAAATCTCTTGATGGGTGTGCTTTTGATCCTCTTCTCTTTCTCTCTTAAGCTTTCTAGGGTTTGGAATGGTGTATGGACGGCAAAGGAGGCGGCCTAAAGTATTTATAGGCCAAAAAATGTGACCTAGATCGCGATCCTGAACTCAAAACGGTACCGGTACTCGGTACCGGTACCCAAAACCTACTGGAATCGGGGTACCGGTACACGGTACCGGTACGCTTCAGCAGACAAATTTTTTTCCTCCGACTTTCAAGGCAGTTTTGACCAATTTGGATGTCGAATTAGAAAATTTTCATGAGACACACTTTTGTAGCCCTAGATTTCTACGATCAACTGTAAATATTTCAGATCAATTGGACATAAGGATAAAAAGTGATGGCTAAAATACTAATAGGTGTCCAAAATATTTTCTACCCGAAATTTACGTAAAGTGTGTTTTTATTCCGGAGTACTTCCAAGCTTCCAATGCACCTCATATTACCTCTCCCCAGGTTTTTTGACCTTCCGGATTCAATGGAGACCTTAGTTTGACCTAAAAATATTTAAAAACTTACCTATTAACTATTTCCAAGCTCATATGCTTTCGAAACGTAAACTTTTCAAATTCATTTGTCTCCCAAATATTTATTTCTAATGTTTTAACCTATGCGATTCATTTTTACCTCATTATATATAAAAGAACTACTAAACTAGTATATTACTAAATTACTATACGCATGTGGGGTATTACAATCCACCCCCTTAAAGAAAGTTTCGTCCTCGAAACTTACCTCAAGTAGCGAACAAAAATGGATACTTCTCCCGCATTACTTGCTCCGGTTCCCAAGTAGCTTCCTCCACTCCATGGTGTTACCACAAAACCTTCACCAATCTGATAACTTTGTTGCGAAGCACTTTTTCCTTGGCATCGGGAATCTGCGTCGGTTGTTCTTCATATGTTGTCCCATCTTGAATTTCTACATCCTCCAAGTTCACGACTGGCGTTGTATCCGATTGACACTTCCTCAACATTGAAACATGGAACACATCGTGTACACCTGACAACTGGGCTGGTAATAGTAACTGATACGCCGCTTTTTCCACAACTTTGATCACTTCAAAGGGTCCGATATATCTTGGCGCTAATTTCCCCCTTTTGCCAAATCAAAATACTCCTTTCTTGGGTGACACCTTGAGGAACACATAGTCCCCCTCTTGAAATTCCAATGGTCTTCGTCTTCGATCCGCATAGCTTTTCTGTCTACTTTGTGCTGTGCGTAGTCTTTCCCGGATTAATTGGAACTTCTCCGTAGTCTCTCGAACAATGTCCGGCCTGACCAAGCTACTTTCTCCGGCTTCCAACCAACAAGTAAGAGATCTACACAGTCTTCCATATAATGCTTCATAAGGTGCAATTTCGATGCTTGTTTGATAGCTATTGTTGTATGCAAATTCCACTAACGGCAAATGATCGCTCCAACTCCCTTTGAAGTCCAATGCGCAAGCACGTAGCATATCCTCCACAATCTGTATCACCTTCTCAGATTGGCCATC
>CM042198.1:8652923-8663588 GCA_023539305.1 Ilex asprella
CGGATTGGGGGCTATTTAATAGTATTAAATAGCTTGGCAAACTCTCCTCTTCTTTGCGACATTTTCTCTTCTTTGCGACCTCTCAACTCCTCAATGGGCAAGGAAGTTATGGTGTTCTCCAAAAGACTTGGTCAAAGGATGAGTGAAGACTGACTCTCTCCAAATGGCGAGGGTGAGGCTCTTGGATGACCCTTACTTCAAGGTGGTAGAGGATGAGGCTCCTGAAATTGGCTCCTAGACTTTAAGGTGGAGAGGAGGGGCCTCTCCAGCTCCTGGACTCCAAGATAAAGAGGAGGAGGCTCCTGGACTCCAAGGTGGAGAGGAGGAGGCTCCTAGACTCCAAGGTGGAGAGGAGGAGGCTCCTGGACTCCAAGGTGGAGAGGAGGAGGCTCCTGGACTCCAAGGTGGAGAGGAGAAGGTTCATGGACTCCAAGGTGGAAAGGAGAAGGTTCATGGACTCCAGGGTGGAGAGGAGAAGGCTCTTGGATGACCCTGCATACTCTTTTCCTAACGTAGCTCCTTGAGCTTGATGAGGTGCTCCATGTTGATTTAGCTCTTTGAGCATGATGAGCTTGATCGGGTTGACCACATTGGGCTGAATTTGTTGGGTCTCTTGGAGTTGGGCCTCTTTGACTTGTAACATGAATTGGGCCATTGGGCTTGGCCCATCATTTGTCCCTCAATACTCTATGTCCATTGGAACTTGGAAAGGAGGGCATTCGATTAAGTTTGATTTTTTCAGCTGATCGACACCATTGAAAAAACTTTGGAATGCCAAAACACCTGCTTCTAAGCCTTTTTGGACTTTTTACAGCATCAATCACAGCCAAAGACTACGTGTCTTGTAAGGCTCGCCGAGAGCTTCAATTTGATATATTATAAGCCTAATTTCGAGTAACGGAGTAAAAATTTCGATTAAAATTTTGAGTAGAGAGCTGGGGAGCAATTTGGGCAAGCAGGCATTGATTGAGGCGAGCAGGCCAGTCCCTTGGGCACTTTGGGCGAGCAAGACAGCCCCTGGGGCGAGCAATAATTTTTTATTTTTTTTTTTTGAAAAAACTTCGGGAGGCAAAAATAGTTGTTTATGGGCCTTTTTTGAAAAGCTCATTACCAAAGGTAATAAGTTTTGCTTAGCTCATCGAGAACTTTGATTTTTCATGTATAATAAGCTCTATTTGGAATTGTAGAGCAAAAGTTACTGTCAAAATAGTCGAGCAGGCAGCTGGGCACGCGGTTCTGGGTGACCATGCAGTTGGACATGCTGTTTTGTGCACTTTAGGCAAGCATCCTACTCGCGTGAGCAGCCCGATCTGTGGTGAGGATGGGCAAGTAGCCCTCTACAATGGGCGAGCAGCCCCTGAGGTGTGTGGTGGGCATGCAGCCCTTGAGATTCATGATGGGCGAGCAGCCCATGAGGTTGGCGAGCAGATTGGGCGCGGATGGGGCGCGCAAAGAGGTTCTAGGCGTGGGCGAGAGAGCTGGGCATGCTGAGGAAGGCTTGGACGAGGTTGTCATGCATGCCAAAAGGGCGAGTTTGGGGACTGGAGTCAAAAGACAGAGTAACGCCGAACACTTTTGGTGGTGATGATCCGACTCCTCCAAGTATAATTTCTCAAAGCCTTCGTGGTAATAGTTCAGGCAATACTTCGCGCCCTCACGACAAAAATCACTGAGGCAAGGTAGCTCTCGATGATGATGGATCAAAAGTGAGTACTACTTTTAGTACTTTAAATTGAAATGTTGATATTTTGCGTTTAGTACTTTTAGCACTACTTTGGGCGACCATGTTGGGCGTGCAGAAAAGGCAGGCGAATAGGCCATCTTTGCTGAGTTCTAGGCAAGCCCATTCTTGGGCGCCCAAGCTGCGATGACCTTATTCGGCGAGCAGCCTAGGGGAGTCACTACCTCGGGCATTGTGCACACTTGGCATGCTGATATGGGCGGTACAAGTGTGCGGGGGCAGCCTATTAGGCGAGCATGGAGACTTGGGGAATGGCCTGGGCGCCCCTTTGGGTGTTGATGTGGGCAAGTTGGAGGAGCAAGAGGCCTTGGGCGCCTCTTTGGGTACTGTTGATCATGCCTTGAGCGAGCTCCACTGGAGTAGGTGGTATGGTGGGCACCCATGCTTGTACGGATAGAGGCCCCTTGCGAGCGAGCGAGCTCTATTGAGGTAGGTGGCATTTTTGGCAATGAGGCTCGCGTAGAGGGGTGTATAGAGGCTGATCTGATGTAGTCCTTCGGGTTGCAGACGACATGAGTTTCAAGATCCTGCCTAGAGATGGCAAAAATAATATTATTTCAAACATTAAAATATTTAACATAATTACCTGGAGAGAAAGGCAGACTATTTGCGTGAGAACAAAGATAGAGTCTGAGGATTGCTTGTGAAAGAGCTACACCTTTTAAGACCGAACTTTTGGCGACCCATAAGAAAGCCGCTAAGCTGGAGATAGGATGCCTGTTTAAGAATAGTATATAGATCAAGCTTTTGGTGACTCATGAGAAAGTCTTTAAGCTTGAAATATGGGCTGCCTACTTGAGAGTAGTGCAAAGGTAGGTTGTCTACTTAAGAGCATAGCAGAGATATGTCAAGCTTTTTAGCGACCTGCGAATGAGCCGCTAAGCTGGAAATAGGTTGTCTGGTTAAGAGCAGTGCAGGGATAGGCTGTCTGCTTAAGAGCAGAGCAAAGATAGGTTGTCTGCTTAAGAGAAAAGCAGAGATAGGTTGTCTTCTTGAGAGCAGAACAAAGGCAAATCAAGCTCTTAGTGATCTTTGAGATGATTCACCTTTTCTGGACCTATTGATTTCCTCAACATTCATATTGATTTCCTCAGCATTCATATATTTTTTAGCTTTTGCCAATAGTTCTAACATGTTCTTAGGTGGATGCTTCATCAATGAGAAAATGAAGCTTGATGACCGGAGGCCTCCCAAGAAGGCAGTCATGTTGACCTTTTCATCGAGCTCCTCGACCTGAAGGACCTCCTCATTAAAATGAGCGAGGTAGCTCCTTAAGCTCTTATCTGGGTCCTGCTTTATATTGAGCAGGTGGGTGGCAGGTTTCTACTGGCGGCGTCCACCAATGAACTGTGCCACAAAGGACCTACTCAGCTTAGCAAATGTACCAATGGAGGCTAGGGAGAGTTTGGCGAACCATTGACGAGCGAATCCCTTCAAGGTGGTTGGAAACGCTCTGCACATGATTTCGTCGGGAATGTTGTACAATTGCATCAAGGTCTTAAAAGTTTCGGTGTGGTCCAATGGATCCTTCGTACCGTCAAAGGTCTCGAGAGATGGCATTTTGAATTCTGTGGGAGTGGATAGTTCATCACGTCAGATTTGAAAGGCGTGTTGGTTCGACTTACAAGATAATTCACTATCTCAAGTTCGTGTGCTTTCATGGTGTTGAAGACATCACCCAATTGATTTTGCACCTCCTTAATTTTTTGGTCCCAATGATTGGGAGGAGGACCTCGGGAATTATCACGAACATGACTCTCATGCTCCATGCTTTGGTTCTCATCCTCATCCTCTTGGAGAGGAGGGTCTTCACCATGGGGAGCAAGAGCAGAAGCAGGGGCTAGAGGAGAAGCAAGAGGTCCATCATGGTGGGGGCCACTGTGTGGCGCCCAAGGGGACTCCCAAAGGTGGGGCGCCCAGATGGTGAGCATCTTGGTGGAGAACTCCTTGATGGGGAGCTCCTTGATGCCCAGGGTGTGGAGCTCCTCTGACTTGAGGTCCAAGTTGGGCTCCTTCTTGTCCGGTGAGCATGAGTTGGAGGATCTGCATGTTTTGGATTACCACTTGTTGCATCGTGTCCAACATTTGCTGTGCATTTGGGACGAGATTGGCATGTGGAAGAACAACCTCCTCCTCTCGTGTCAGATTGTCTTCAGGCTGATTCATGGATTTGGTGGTGATCCAATTGGTTCAGTGAAAAAAGTGTTTAGGTGAGAATTTTGTTGTTCCCACAGACAACGCCAAACTGATGATGCACAAATTGGTTTGCACACCACAATCAAGTGAATGGTAAAAAATACAGTAGAATAGGAAACGAAAGAGAAGACAATATTTATAGTGGTTCAGTCAATAAAGACCTACGTCCACTTTCAATGGCTTAATTCACCGGAAATTTTATTAACTCCGGTATGTAGGCAAAGCAGAGAATTACAAGAGAGAGAAGAGAGAGCTTGATTTTTCAAGATGTCCCCCAAGTGTTGGGGGAGTTATAATTTATAGTCGTCTGTATAGTAATTGCATAGCCAGTCTGATGGTCATAACAGATTAGGGGCTATTTAATAGTATTAAATAGCTTGACGACCTCTCCTCTTCTTGGCGACCTCTCATCTCCTAAACGGGCAAGGAAGTTATGGTGCTCTCCAAAGGACTTGGTCAAAAGATGAGTGAAGACTGACTCTCTCCAAGCGGCGAGGGTGAGGCTCTTGGATAACCTTTACTCCAAAGTGGTAGAGGAGGAGGCTCCTGGAATCGGCTCTCCAGCTCCTGGACTCCAAGGTGGAGAAAAAGAGGCTCTCCAGCTCCTGGACTCCAAGGTGGAGAGGAGAAGGCTCCTAGATTCCAAGGTGGAGAGGAGAAGGCTCCTGGATTCCAAGGTGGAGAGGAGAAGGCTCCTAGAGTCCAAGGTGGAGAGGAGAAGGCTCCTAGACTCCAAGGTGAAGAGGAGGAGGCTCCTGGACTCCAAGGTGGAGATGAGAAGGCTCTTAGACTCCAGTGTGGAGAGAAGAAGGCTCCTGGACTCCAAGGTGGAGAGGAGAAGGCTCTTAGACTCCAGTGTAGAGAGAAGAAGGCTCTTGGATAACCATGCAGGCTCACTTCCTTATGTAGCTCCTTGAGTTTGATGAGCTGCTCCATGTTGATGTAGCTTTTTAAGCATGATGAGCTTGACCGAGTTGATCACATTAGGTTGAATTTGCTGGACCTCTTGAAGTTAGGCCTCTTGAACTTGTAACATGAATTGGGCGCTTGGACTTGGCCCATCAATTTGTCCTAGGATTCTTCAGGGTTTCCATATCTATGGGAAGCTCCTCGTAGGAATGACACAATAACTCAAGATGCTATTGTGTAGTAGGTGTGGCAAATATCACCAATCGCATACTAGATCATATACATAAACACATACCACTAACTACATAGCTAGCATATGCATGAGTTAGGTGTCAACGTCTTCAAGAGTGGATTCTTAGTTGCTACTGGCGAAGAACAGTATCCATCCAAGTAATGTGATTTTAGTTTAATTAGATACCACATGCATATGCTCATGCAATGAAGTTTAAACACGATAATATCTGCAATAATAACAAACGTGACCTCTATTTACAGAGTAAAACATATGGACAAACACCCATTGACAGATTTAATATCAGTTACATTCACGAAATAACCATTAGACCCCCTCTAATTTTGAAACTGTTAATTATCATATACTTGTCTTGTGCAATAATCAATATACTAACGTACGAGGGATCAATTCCATGTCCCCATGGGCGGCCTGACAAAAAACGTGGCCTAAAGCAAAAAATTTAAATAAGGTTTTATTAATTTTTAAAATAAAGTTTGAGATTTAAATCATTATACAATATTATTTATATTATTTTCTTTTGAGATGCGAAAGTGTTTATTAAATTTGTGTATTCAAGTTTTGTTAACATATTTTTTCAATAAATAGTATAGTTAATTCGAACAAAATGAGATACATGATATTATAATGATCAGATAGAATTTTACTAGATTTAATGTTAATATAATAAATGAAAACAAATAAATTATAAATAATAAAACTAAAGATAAATCTCATACTCAAATGGTGTTTTATGTTGCCATTAACAACAAAAACAAATTCTCAAGAAGTTCAAATCAAATCTAAAAAATTCTAAATTTTAGTTTTTTGGAGTAGTAAAATAAAATTGAACTTAATTGAACATTTATTTGAAATTTTTATTTGAATATTAGACCTAATTAAAACTCTATGAATTGAGCCCCGATGATTATGGGGCCTAAAGAGGCAGCTTCAATGACTATGCAATTGAGTTGGCTCTGCATGTCCCCCTATACAGCCATTCAGTTACCATGACTCATATATTCATGTTGTTATATACCAGATAATTACCATTTTTTTAGACCAAGTTTCTTGGAAATTGTAATTTGAAGGTACAATTATTTTCTTATTATTGCTCTCTTAAATTTTTCTGTGTCCTCTTTCTTTTAACTCTTCATGATGGATAGTGCTAATAATACATCACAAAGTGAAATAGGACTAAAATAGGGGTTGATAAAGTGTGGAACCACGTGTATGATTTTATTCCTTGTTGCCTCATTGAATATGACAAAATTAAAGAAAATATTAAATCATTTACAATCAACTCTTGTATATAATTTGATCAACAGATATTTGGACCAAAACTTGATCTTCAAGTTCATAGAATTCCAGTAATCTCATACATTTAAAACATATTAAATTATTCATTAACACCTTTTTTTCTCATTTTTCAATTATCGTAATTGTTCTTCTTTGGAAATGTTTCAGTATAAGTACAAATAGTTTAATCAAATTTTGGAATAGAATTTTTTCTAGTTATAACTCTTTCGAGTAATATGAAATTGAAACTCTTTCAGCTTAATAAATTTGTCTTAGAGATTTCAAAATGAAATCTCACTTTCTTCCATGGTACTGAGAGGAAATCTCATATCGTCCTTATGTGAATTATTATTAATGCGTATTGATGATGCACAAAATCGTCCTTGTGCGAGTTCAACAGTCAAGTATTCGTACGGTCGCAATCAAAGAGCAATAACCAAGCAATTAATAGAAAATAAATAGTCGACTCAGGGATTTATAGTGGTTCGGTCGTGGCCTACGTCCACTTTCTTGAATGGCAGCGGTGGCCGGCGATCTTTATTAATGTATCAAGGTACTCCGGAGAGTTTACAGCGCAGAGAGAGAGAGAGAGAAAGCAGTTGTGTGTATGGGATCATGATCCTGCCCCTCCATGTGGAAAGGGACTTACATTGTATAGGCTAGGTTTAAGGCGGTGCCGTGAATAAGAGTAGCTCTGCTATTTTGGTAAGTATGACTTAGGTAGGAGATCTATATATCCTGTCTTTCTCTCTCTTGTGCTCCTATTCCTTCAGAGGAGAACTCTCAACTGGCACTAGACTCGATCGTCGTCTTGAGCTGGACTTGAGTATAAGCTTGGAGTTGGAGTGGACTCGGTCGTCTTAGATTTGAGTGAGGAGGCCGAAGGAGGAGGGCGCCTAAGGGGCCAGCACCCAAGCCAGCGCCTGAGGCCAGCCTGGGCGGCTCCCAAGGCTTCCTGGGTGGGCCTCGGGGCCTTCGGTGTTGACCTCTTGGTGCCTCCCTTTCCAACGGATTGAAACATCTTCGATATGGGCTTTCTCTTGGACTTCTCGATTTACTTACGTTGGGCTTGGCCCAGTCAAATTCAGGCTCGTCATTTGCCCCCATGCCCCAAGCTTCTGACTTTTTGTGAGAGGAAGGGGTTGAGGGCATGTGTAACCTTTCGGGTAGGAGTCATCTTGCTCTCTTGTGGTGTTCCTTCGGCTCTCAGGAACTTGTCGAACTCGCTGATAAATGTAATAGTAGGCGAAGCTTCCTGGGGGCCCGAGGCAATGGGGCAGGTGCCCCTGTGGCTAAGGCGAGCGCCCACGGCCATGAGGCAGGCGCCCAAGTGGTGAGAGGGGCCACTGGAGTGTCGGAACTACGGCAAATCTTCAGACAGTCATAACTTTGCGCACAAGAGTCCGTTTGAGGCAAATTTTTTTTTTATTTCGGGTATTTTTTAGAGCTCTACGACTCTCAAACTGCCATTTTCCCAAAAAATGCTCATATCTCTCGAAAATTGAACTTTTAGGACAACCCAAGCAAAATGATCAAAAAAACTTTTCTTTCTTCTTTCTTTTTTTTTATATATACACCATCGTCTATAAATAGAGGTCACTATTCCCATCTTCTTCACTTCACTCCCATTTCTCATTTTTCGGACCAAGGCCTTCCTCTTCCAAGCTTCCCCAAGGAGTTGTTCAATCTTCCTCAAGAAGCTACATACCAACTTTCCTCAAGAAGCTTTAGCAAGACTTCCTTGAGAAGCCATCCCTCCTCTATAAAAAGGGTCTTCAAGCTATTGTTCATCCCACTCTCTTCCATTTCTCTCTTCTTCTTCTGTTTTTCTAAGATCAAAGCACATGAGGACTAGGGGCTTGAGGAGTGGAGGAGATGAGGCGAGGATAGGCAACGCCCAAGGGGCCGGCCTAGGCGGCGCCTAAGGGGCTACCATGGGCGGCGCCCAAGTGGCCTGCCTAGGCGACTCCCAAGGGGCCAGCCCAAGCGGCTCCCCTCCAGCTTTCAGACGTCCGGGTCCTTCTCCTCGCGGTGGCTTTGGGAGTGTGATGCAGGCAGTTCTCATTTTGACTCAGGCGGGCACCCAGGCTTCAGGTGCAGTCCTTCTCGGTGCAGGCAATGGAGTCGGAGTGTCTGAACAAGGTAAGGAAAAGGCGAGGTCCTCCATGTGCGGCGCCCAGGCCCCGGGTGACGCCTCCTTGGGCAGCGCCCAGGCTCCAGGTGACTCCTTGGGTGGCGCCAGGGGCTTGGGTGGCTCACCTTTGGCCTTCGGACGCTTGGGTGATTCTCCTCATGGTGGTTTCGGTGTGGTCTAGGCAACGATTGAGAGACCCTTCGAAGTTTTTGGCCCGAGATCAGGCATGGGCAAAGAGTCTTCATATAATCCTTTTGGCACATCACGGCGGACCATAGATACATGTAGGCAGCGGAGTGGATCGCCCAAAGAGGTCGGAGGCGTCTGCCATGGAATGGGCAGCACCACAGGCACGGACGACGCTCCGAGCTCCCTGGGTGCCTTTACAGATCTCCCTTCACGAGTCTAGGAAACAGACGGGTGACATGAACTCTCAGGGTATGTGTTTCGGTATTTACTTATCTTTGTTGGTGTAATTACTTTGTTTTGATATGGTCTGAGCTTGCTTTTTACTGGTATTTATTCAGGTAAGAGGGAGACTATTGGTGACCTCGACAGGGGTCCAGGTGGAAGAGGAGACGACCGTCATAAGGTAGCTTCTATATTTAGCCTATATGAGCGTGATGAGGATATCTCTAATATAGTTGCCCGGTACCACATTCTGCCTTCTGTCACGTGTCGTCGTCCTGAGGCCGACGAGTCTGCGTGTTGTGACTCCTCGGGTGAGATAATTGTTTATGAGGGCATGTTGGAGGCGGGACTTCGGTTCTCCATCCCCGAACCCATATGTAGGGTTCTTGGGCACTTGTCTCTGGTCCCGGGGAGGTGATTAATCTTGATTAATGCATGATTTAATTAAGTTAATAGGTCAATTGTGTTAGTTAAACTAATCAAAATTGACCTATTACGGTTAGTATGTGAATTAGGGATAATGCATTAATTGTTGTTATTTTCAGGATTTTATGCGTCAAAGCTACAAACTACCGGGGAGCAAATTATGAATTCTAAGATGACAATTATTAAAGCCGGTTTTATGCGTCAAAGCTACAAACTACCGGGGAGCAAATTGTGAATTCTAAGATGACAATTATTAAAGCCCTAAACAAAAAGAGATTAAAGTAATCCAAATGTAATCTTTTGGAAGCTTGTGGAATGACAATTTTTGGAAGCTTGTGGAATGACAACTTTTGGAAGCTTGTGAATGACAACTTGTGAATGACAACATTTGGAAGCTTGTGAATGGTATTTTTGGGGTTTGTAAATGTTATCCCTTGGGGTTTGTAAAGGCTTGGCCTATAAATACCACCCCTTTGTGGCTTGTAAGACATAAGTTTTTTGCTTGATATAAGTGTTTGGAGAGAAATAAGTTTTGGTTAGATAAAAGTTTTTGCTAGAGTTCTTGGTTGTGAAAATCCCTCCAAGTTGTTATTGCTTTCTTTCTTCTCTTAGAGGAGTGAAACTCTTCCACTTTTCTAGAGCTTCACCAAAGTCGTGAAGGGTGGAACGTGATTCACTCATTCTTTGTCGAAGATTGTTTATATTAATGCATTTCGTTTATTGCTTTCTTTGTATTGTTACTTTCTTTTATATTGTCATCTCTTGGTTGTGGAATACCCACCAAGTAGTATTGCTTGGTTGTGGAATACCCACCAATTAATTACTGCTTTCTTTTATTGCGTTATTATCTCTTGGTTGTGGAATACCCACCAAGTAGTATTGCTTTATTTTATTGTATTGTGTTATTATCTCTTGGTTGTGGAATACCCACCAAGTAGTATTACTTGGTTGTGGAATACCCACCAATTAATTATTGCTTTCTTTTAATTTAAGTCTTGTTTTATTTTGATGCATTTCATTTATGCGTAGTTCTAACATTTATTTATTTATAATGTCTTCCCATTTAATTGTTGTCTTTACTTTAATTATGAGTAGCTAGGATTTTAGTTGGCTAATCCAAGGGAGACCTCCTCTAGGGTATGTCATTTTAACTCATTGTCTTTCCTCCCTCTAGAGTCAAATGGTTCGGTTTGACGGGGTTGAGAGTGGATGAGTTGGTGAGCCTTTGATATTCCGTAGGCCTAGTCACAGTTTATGCTTAGATACTCATCAATCTCATCCCTAGCTTCCCCCGAATCAATCGTTCATTCATGCTCA
>CM042198.1:8663988-8683822 GCA_023539305.1 Ilex asprella
CATCATTTGAGGGAGAGTAATTAGGAGTTATTTGAGGTAAGGTTTATTTGACAATCAGGAGGCTGGCCCCCAACGATTGGAGGGTGCTCTCTACATTTTTTGTACTGTGGCGGTTGGTGCACAACGTTGTTGTTCCCCCTCCGTTTGAAGAATTTGTTGTTACATACATGCTTCTTGAGAATCCTGCTCCCCACCAAGTGTGGTACCGCTTTGCCACGAGAGGGGGCAAGTTTATCACTGGTCTCACTTTCAATCTTCACAAATGGATGAGGAAATTCTTTTTTGTTGGAGGTGAGTGGGCTTCTGACTCCGATCGTGATGTGGTGCCTACCCGATGGGATACAGTCTCAAATACTAAGCTGGGTGAGGATCTTTCCTTCAATTCTTGTCTTAATTTTCATGCATGTGTTTTACATAGTGCAATTGTCATCTTGCAACCTCACCAACTCTATCTCGGGATCAAGCTAGGTTTCTCGATATGGTTCGCAACAACCCCATGATGGATGCCTCCAAGATCATGCAAGCAGCCGGTATTTCCCCGGCTCCGTCAAAGCAGAAAAAAAAAGGTACTTGATACCTTAGTAGTCTTCTTAAGAATGTGATGTAACAGGCTATATTACTTACACTGGTTTCGCAGGTACCCCCATTGACAGGTCTACTGTGGATGTGTTACTCACTTCTAGAGTGGCGTCTATTCCCCCTCCTCCTTCCAAGAGGGCGAAGTCCGGTGCCCCTAGCTCTTCTCAACCAGGGTCTACTGGTCTCACGGAGGTTGAGCTTGGTGATGCTCCACCCTCTTCTCTGATTGATGTCTCCTCTCCCCGAGGGATTGTTCTAGCACAGCCGTGGGGGCTGAGGTCTCGGCGCCATCTTCTGCCAGAATCGTGGACCCGCCGAGTTGCCCCACCTCGGACGTTCCTCCGATGTCTATGCTCCGGAATCTGAGTTTGGCAAGGGGGAGACTCTGTGACTTCGTGAACGGCGCTGAAGCTCAAGAGATTGCCTCTCGGAGTCCAGAAGGTATGGTCAATGCCGCTGTTGAGGGCTTTGCTCTGGTATGCTCTTCCTTCTTGTTTCATTCTTGGCTTCCTTTGTCATATCTTGGCTTAGTTCCTGACTCTCTTTGTATTTTATTTTCGAATGTCTATAGATGGCTGCTGCCTTGCCCAGCTTGTTCAATAATACCCTGAAGATCGGGGAAGTCGGTAGTGGGCAGGCCCGTGAGGCTGTTAAGGAGCAGCTGCAGCAGGCACGAGAGGATACCACGAGACTAGCAAGGCAGGCACGAGAGGATGCTGTGAAGTACCAGAGGCTCGAGCGGCAGGCACGAGAGGATACCACTAAGGAGTTGAGGCAGGCACGAGAGGATTCCACTAAGGAGTTGAGGCAGGCGCAAGGGAAGACTGCTCAACTTGAGGCTGACCTTTGCGCAGCACTTGAGAGAGCTACCAGGGCGGAGGCTTAGAGGGATGCTGCTGAGAAGGCTAGGGCTAATGCCTTCATTGTCGGCTATGAGGAGCTCATGAGGAAGGCCTCTATAGCATTCCTTTACTGTGATCTTTCTGACCTTAAGCCTTCTGAGGCTCTTGAGTCCGATGATGAGGACTATGTGAGTGGAGGTAGTGAGGAACACAAGGATTGTGTTGTCTTTGTGTCTTTTGTTCTGTTGACACACTATGTCCATTTTTTGTCAAGGGTTCATGTGTTTGGATGACATATCACCTTTGTAAAGGTTTTTTGAATGGAATACAACTCTTTTTGAGAAAAATATTGGGCAATTTTATTTTATAATTCAAAGTAAATATTTGAAGGAAAAAGACTAACATAGGAAATTGACTAACAAAAAAACTTAAATAGTGGTCACCAACTCATGATTAACTGCCCCCAGGTACCGATAGTATTTCTTTAGGTGTTGTGCATTCCATGGGTGGCCTAGGACCCTTCCTTTAAAGTTTTGAATTCTGTAGGTATCCGGTCTTACTATCTCCGTGACCGTGTAGGGTCCTTCCCAGTTGGGTCCTAATTTTCCTTCTCGGGAGTCTTTGGTGGACAGGATGACCTTCTTGAGGACCAAGTCCCTAGGTAAGAAGGCACGAGGCTTCACCCTCGAATTGTAGTACTTGGTCATGAGACGTTTGTACTCTGCATTCCTGAGCATGGCTATCTCTCTCTCCTCCTCTACCAAGTCGAGGTTGATGCGGAGGCCTTCTTCATTACTGGTAGGGTCATGGTTCTAGACCCTAAGGGAGTGTACCCCGATTTCAACAAGTATCACTGCCTCTGTTCCATAGGCTAGAGAGAATGGAGTCTCGCCGTTAGAGCCTTTTGGTGTGGTCTGATATGCCCATAGTACTCCTGGGAGTTCGTCTACCCACTTCCCTTTACAGTCTCCCATCTGACTTTCAAGTTACGGAGTATGGTCCTGACAGTGACCTCTGCTTGCCCGTTCGCCTGTGGATGGGCGGGACTAGAGTGGGGTTGCTTAATCTGGAGGTCCGCATAGAAAGTGTTGAGGAGTTTGTTATCAAACTGTTTGGCGTTGTTGCTCACGATGGCATGAGGTACCCCGAAGCGGCAGACTAGACTCCTCCATATGAAGTCTTTTATCTTCTAGTCTGTGATTCTAGCTAAGGCTTCATCTTCTGCCCACTTAGTGAAGTAGTCGATGGCAATGACTACAAATTTGCATTTGCCTCGACTCACGGGGAGGGGACCTAGAATATCAATCCCCCACATAGAGATGGGGCATGGGCTCTGAATTGTGGTGAGTTCTTCGGGCGGCTGTCTGGGCATAATCGCAAAACGCTGGCACTTATCACATCTCCTGACGAAGTCTCGGGTATCTCTGATCATGGTGGGCCAATAGTATCCCTGTCTGACTGCCTTATGAGCCAATGCACGGCCTCCTGAGTAGTTCCCACATATCCCCTCATGGATCTCCCTCATTGCATAATCCGCCTCTTCTGGGGTGAGATAGCAGAGTAATGGGAGAGAATTACTCTTTTTGTAAAGGGTGTTGTGTAACATAACATACCTGGATGCCCTCATTCTCAACTTTCTGGCTTCCACTAGGTTGTCTGGGAGGGTGCCTTCCTCTAGGTAGTGTGACACCCTCATCCACTTCGTAAAATTTCAAGAGCGCTAATAACCTTCAAAATCACTAAATGATATAGTCTCCAAATAAATAACTTTGATACCAATTTCATATATATTTCAAACAGATACTTCCAAACTACTATAACTTACACATCTCAGATATCTGATACCAATCCGTATAACATAACACATTTTCAAATCCTCACTAAGGAAAACAAAGAAAATATCTACTATTCAAACATATGCGGAATTCCTTGCCACCAACTAATCTGAAAAAGGAGAAATAATGTAGGGTGAGCATCAACAGCTCAGTAGAGTAATTCAATTTTCAATCAAACGAGTTTGAAAATAGTATAGTTTATCATGATTGGGAAAGAATCCAAAACAAGCATTTGATACATATACGTTAACAAAAACATCATTTCATTTGAAACTGTAGTAGTTAAACAAAACTGTAAAAGAGAATTCATAAATTCAAATACAGTGCTACATTGGTGGGCAATTCATCCTAATAGACCACTTAGGGTCAATACGATCCATACGATCTAATAATTTAGGGGACTTTCACCCCAAGGAAGATACGCTCCCAAGTCAATACGATCCAATTCAGTACCCAAGTCCGAAGACCAACAGGGCCACCCAGGCATTTACAAACTCAATGAGTACCCTCTACGACCTCAAACTGGAATGTAAACCCTTTTGCCATTCGACCCGTGTGCACTTATATTTTCAATAAAAAGGATCCCAGAATTTCATTCAATACGAACAATAAGAGTAATACGATCATTTCCAAAACATTAGTGCAACCGCACTCAGAAATCCTGATCTGGGTCCGAATTCACGTCAATATTTAAAACTCTCAATCATTTATTTTAAAACATGCTAAATCATCATAAATAACATATGGAATAATTTAGAAACAAGTTTGGAAAACATCGCCTGTTCCGGAATTGAGAAACCCTACCCGCTCGGTATTTATTTCCTCAAAATCATTCAAAAACTAGGTCAAATTGACCACGGAGGTTAAAACAGTCATTTTACTCCTCATATAGATCCAGCCGTCGGATCGACTTGAAATTTTACCGGGACCTCCGCATGGACGTTACGAAATTTTGGGGCTAACAAGAGGTCAATCAGAGGTCAAACGCGCCCTCACGCGCCGACGAGGTGCGCCGGTGTCCTTCATCTTCTTCCTTGGGTACCTTGACCAAAAACCCTAGTTTCCCTTCTACCAGCCTAACCTCCCTACTTTTCACCCTTATTTCTCCCTACTCAGTACACCTTTTCCCCTAATTTTTGAACCTAAACACTCACCACACATCACTCTAACAAACCCCATAATTTTCAAGCTCTGAATTAAACTTAAACCCATAAAATAAAGAGGTCAAAGTTGGCTAAAAATTATTTTTTACACACACGGGCAGACCTGCAACTGCCCGTTTCACGCCCAAACGACCTCAAAATCCAATTCCAAAACCGTAAATGAATTCCTTGACCCCAAATTAGCTAGACCCAAGCCCCCTTTCGATGTTTAAACAAGTTTTTATCAAAATCCCATTTTCACTTCTTCAAACTCTCACACCACCATTACACCACCACAGACCACGACAAACCACGAATCCACAACCAAACAACTCCTCAAGACCTCTCAAACTCAGCCATACCAAACAATTAACCCAAATCATGCTCAAATCTCAAACCCGTTTCAAAATCCAAAAACCCATTAAACTTTAAAACATAAATTCATGCATCAATACTCAACCAAATCAAAATCTAAATACATATATGAGTTCCTAGCATCCATATTATGCTGTGAAAATACCTCTTAGTGCTCGAAATTGTCTCTGCAAAAATTAGAAAATCCAAAGTCTCTTTTCTCTCTCTAACTTCTCTTTCTCCCCTCTCTCTCCCTTCCCACCAATTCCTTCCCCATTTTATCCCCCCAAGCAGCTTACTCAGGTTTTCCTAAGCAGTTCGGTGTCCTCCATGCAAGCCAACAAGCCTCCATCAGCCACCTTGCTTTGTGTAGAAGGTCCTTGAAGTTTCAATGTCAATTTGGTAATTTCCTTATTCTGTTTGTGGCAATTTGGTAATTTTTTTATTTTGTCTAATTTTGAAAATTAATTAAAATTCATAATATTTTTTTTATTTATTTTTTTAATTACTTAAACTCGGGTTATTACAGGTAGCCTCTGATAGGAGTCATCCAATTGGAATTCGGTGATGCACAGTGAACCTCGACCTCCTCTAGCTTGGAGGTGCTCGGCTCAAATTAATAACCTGTCAACGTCGGTCCCATAAGTATATTGGCAGAGGCAAACTTGGCGAGAGCATCAGCCCTGACATTCTCTTCTCGAGGTACATGGTGGATCTCGAAACATGCAAACCTTGAGAGGAGGGCTTGGACCACCGAGAGGTATTCCTACATCCTTTTTTCTTTGGCTTCAAAATCTCCCCTTACATGATTGACCATGAGTTGAGAATCATTATAGGTCACGAGACTGAGTGCTTCCATCTCTAAGGCTAACCTTAGACTGGATATGAGGGCCTCATACTCTGTTTGATTATTTGATGTAGCAAAGTGGAGGGAGACAGCGTATTTTATCGGAGTGCCATGGGGACTGATTAGTACGAGTCCAGCTCCACCGCCCTCATTGGTTGAGGACCCATCCATATAGAGTTTCCAGCATGGTAGAGTGGACGATGGGGGTGATGTCTAAAGGGGATGTTGAGATGGGAGTGAGAGAGTCTGAGAAGGCGGCGTCCAAGGCAAGGTGGGCAACGCCCCAAGCTAGGTGGGCAGCGTCCTAGGCAGGGTAGGCGGCGCCCTGGCTTGCCCGGCCGGTGGCTCTACCCCTATTCCTCCTCAGGGTCGGCGGGTCTTCGTATGGCAACTGGTCCAACTTCCTGGTTGAGAAAGTCAGTATATACGGAGCAGGAGTGCGTAGGGGCACCTAGTTCTTCGTTTTAGGATTCCTGGGGCTGTGTGGACTCTGCTACGAAGTCTACGAGCGCTTGTGCTTTGATGGTAGCCCTTAGTTGGTACTGCACGTCAAATTCGCTCAACTCCACGGCCTACTTGAGCAATCTCCCAGAGACGGCAGGCTTCCCTAAGATTCTTTTGAGTGGCTAATTGGTGACCACCGTAATGGTATGACCTTAGAAGTAATGGCGCAGACATCTGGCAGTGGTCACAAGGGCGAGAGCTAATTTTTTTAACTCTGAGTACCTCACCTTTGCTCCTCGATAGGCTCTACTTACATAGTAGACAGGCTTCTGGATGCCCCTATCCTCTCTGATAAGTACAGAGCTTACGGCAGAGGGAGAAGAGGAGAGATAGAGGTAGAGGATTTCTCCTGGCACAGTATGGGAGAGTAGTGGTGGTGTGGAGAGGTAAGCTTTGAGCTTCTGGAAGGCCTCCTCAATGTCTGGGTCCCACTGGAAGGACCTGCAGAGGATCTTAAAAAAGGGAAGACATTTATTAGGAGATTTAAAAACAAACCTGTTAAGTGCTGCTATTCTCCCGTTGAGGCACTGGACCTCCTTGGTTGAGACAGGGGACTTCATCTCCAAGACCGCTCTAATTTTATCTGGGTTGGCTTCAATGCCCCTTTTATGGACCATGAAGCCTAAGAACTTTCCTGAGCCTACGCCAAAGGCGCATTTTTCAGGGTTCAATTTCATCTTGTAGGCTCTTAGCACATCGAAGGTCTCCTGTAGGTGTGCGATATGATATGTGGCTGCTACACTCTTCACTAATATATCATCCACATAGGCCTCTATCGTCTTCCCAATCTGGGCCCTGAACATTCTGTTAGCGAGGCGCTGATATATGGCACCGGCGTTCTTGAGCCCAAAAGGTATCACCCTATAGTAGTAAGTACCTCTGGGGGTGATGAATGAGGTCTTCTCTTGATCTGGAGGGAATAGACTGATCTGGTTGTAACCAGAATATGCGTCTAGAAAACTTAGGAGTTCATGTCCGGCGGTGGCATCAATAAGCAGGTTGATGCGTGGGAGAGGGTAGTTGTCTTTTGGACAGGCCTTGTTGAGCTCTGTAAAGTCCACGCAGAGACGCCACTTCCCGTTGGCTTTTGTCACCATTACCATATTGGATAGCCATTCTGGGTAGGCTACCTCCCTCACTGACCCATTAGTCTCCAACTTGTCTACCTCTTCCCCCATGGCTTGCCCTCTCTCAGTGCTCACACTCCTCAACTTGTGGCACACAGGCTTGTATCTGGGGTCAACATTCAGTCGGTGGGAGGCCACCTCGGGGTCGATGCCCTCCAAGTCCTCATGGGACCAGGCGAAGACGTATGTGTTTCTCCTGAGGAAGTCTACCAAAGCAGATGCCAGCTCTTGGGAGAGCGAGGAGCCTAGATAGACTTTCTTATCTGGGAGGCTGTCATCTAGTATTATTGGGAGAAGCTCATCCGCTGGTTCACCCCTTTCTAAGGTACTGTCGTCTCTAGGGTCAAGGACCTCGACCTGGAGTGTCTCTTTCGATCTCCTAGCCCTCATAGAGGCCATATAGTACTCTCTGGCTGAGACTTGGTCTCCTCTAATCTCCCCAACCCCATTGGAAGTAGGGAAGCGGAGGAGAAGATGGTAAGTAGAGGGTACTGCCCTTAAGGCATTGAGGACATGACGTCCAAGTATTATATTGTAAGCAGAAGGGCAATCAAGTACAAGAAAATTTACCATAATAGTAGAGCTCCTTGGTGCAGTCCCTACTGTGACAGGCATGGTGATAGATCCCAAAGGTTGGACTCTCTCTCTTGAGAAACCAACCAAGGGAGTCCTGACTGGCTGTAATCTTTCTCTTCCAAGGTGAAGATTGTCATAGGCTGTGGCAAACAGGATATTGGCAGAGTTTCCACTGTCAACTAGGATCCTCCTGACTTGGTAGTTGGCTACCATTAGAGTCAAAACTAAAGGGTCATCATGTGGAGTTTGGACCCCCACCAGGTCTCTGTTTGAGAAGGTAATGACCTCCTCCTCCCCAAGTCGTGGGGTCTTCATTGGGCAAGAGTCATGAGACTCTGTCTGTCTAGCTTTGCGGGTGTGCGCCTTCCTGGCGGAGTTGGAGTCACCTCTTCCTCCTAGTCCTCCGGCGATGGTCTGAATCTCACCGAGGGGTTACTGGTGTTCTCGTTTTTCGTGCAGAGGGGCAGGTCCTTGACTGGCCACATACTGTCTGAGATGACCCTGTTGGATAAGCTTCTCAATCTGCTTCTTCAGCTGGAAGCAGTCGTCCGTGTCATGTCCATGGTCGCGATGGAAGCGACAATACTTACTGAGATTTCGGCACTTGGGGTCAGACTTCATCTTTCCAGGTCAGCGGATGGCTGGGTCATCCTGTATCTGAAGTAGGATGTGCTCCACCGAGGCATTGAGTGGAGTGAATGGCTGTCGGTCTCGCAGGGGTAGTGGTCTGAAGCGGTCCTTTACGGGGACGCTCTCGGCTTTCTTTCTCTTGTTCTCAGTCTCCCTTTGGTCTTCTCGACTGTCTTTCCTTTTCTCCCCTTGGGAGGACTCACCTCTATGAGCTTTGGTGATGTCCTCGGCGTTCATATATTTTTGAGCCCTAGATAGTAACTCAGGCATGTTTGAGGGGCGGCTTTTTGATGACTGAGAACATGAAGTTAGAGGTACGAAGTCCAGCGATAAAGGCGGCTAAGGCTACCTTGTCATCTAGTTCTTCAACTTGGAGGACCTCCTCACTGAAGCGGACAAGGTAGCTACGAAGGCTTTTGTCCCTATCCTACTTGATAATGAGCAGGTGGGTCAGTGGCTTTTGATGGCGACGTACCCCTATGAAGTGAGAGACGAATGACTTACTTAGCTCTGCGAAGGATCGGATGGAAGAGGGCCTGAGCTTGGAAAACCACTAGCGGGCGGACCCCTTCAAGGTGGTAGGGAACGCCCTACACATGATCTCGTCTGGCACATTGTGGAGCTGCATGAGGGACTTCTAGGTATCCAGATGGTCGAGGGGGTCTCTATTGCCATCGAATGTCTCGATGTTGGGCATCTTGAACTTCGAAGGTAGTGGGTAGTTGACAATATCAGTGATAAAGGGCGTGTCAGTGCGTCTTACCAGGTAGTCCACGGTCGTAGGTGCCTGTATCTTGATGGCGTTGAGGGCATCGCCAAGTTGGTTTTGCACTTCTCTTATCTTCTCGTCCCACTAGTTGGGGACATCCTCGGTCGGGTGATGGTATTGGATTTCATGGTCTCCATATTGACTCTCTCCTTCGTCCTCCTGCGCATGCACATGAGAAGGGGGGATGCGCGAGCTCCCTGCGCGTTGAGGAGGGACTGTTAGGCGAGAGGCCCCATGGTGAGGGGCTGCTTGACGCTCGTGAAGTGCAGGTTGTTGTTCCACCCCAATTGGAGGGATTGGGACCATTCCTTCTGGCTGAGGGGTAGCACCTCCTTGGGTGAGCATCAGTTGGATGATCTGCTGGTTTTATTTCACCAGCAATTGCATAGTCTAGAGGAGTTGTTGTTGCTGACCAGTAAGAGTCACAACAGTGGATGATTCAAACGGTGCGAAGGGAGGCGGAGCCTCCTCCCCTCGGTGGGCCAGGTTATGGTCTCCCGGTTGTTGGCTCATCAATCGGGTGGTAATTGCCATGGATTGCGAAGAAGGATTGAAAGGTAGTAGAAACTATGTCGTTCCCACAAACGGCGCCAAACTGATGATGCACAAAATCGTTCTTGTGCGAGTCCAACAGTCAAGTATTCGTATGGTCGCAATCAAAGAACAATAACCAAGCAATTAATAGAAAATAAATAGTCGACTCAGGGATTTATAGTGGTTCGGCCGTGGCCTACGTCCACTTTCTTGAATGGCAGCGGTGGCCGGTAATCTTTATTAATGTATCAAGGTACTCCAGAGAGTTTACAGTGCAGAGAGAAAAAGAGGGGGAGAGAGAGAGAGCAGTTGTGTGTATGGTATCAAGATCCTGCCCCTCCATGTGGAGAGGAGCTTTCATTATATAGGCTAGGTTTAAGGCGGCACCGTGAATAAGAGGAGCTCTGCTATTTTGGTAAGTATGACTTAGGTAGGAGATCTCCGTATCCCGTATTTCTCTCCCTCGTGCTCCTATTCCTTCGGAGGAGGACTCTCAGCAGGCATTAGACTCGATCGTCGTCTTGAGCTGGACTTGAGCCTAAGCTTGGAGTTGGAGTGGACTCGGTCGTCTTGGATTTGAGTGAGGAGGCCGAAGGAGGAGGGCGCCTAAGGGGCCAGCGCCTAGGGCCAGCCTGGGCGGTGCCCCAGAGGACCAGCCTAGGCGGCGCCCAAGGCTTCCTGGGTTGGCCTCAGGGCCTTCGGTGTTGACCTCTTGGTGCCTCCCTTTCCAACGGACTGAAACATCTTCGATATAGGCTTTCTCTTGGACTTATCGGTTTACTTACGTTGGGCTTGGCCCAGTCAAATTCAGGCTCGTCACATGTTGTTATAATTAAGGGTGTCCATGGGTCGGGTTGGCCCACGGGTTTCATTACTGACCTAAAAAAATAAGTCTGAAGTCCGATAAGCCCAATAGTTGGCCCACCCGACTCTGATCCCAGTAATCTTAAATAGTGGGCTTGGGCTTACTCACGAACCCATGAACTCGCCTGAAAAAACCCGTCCCAAGAGCCCACCAAGCCCAGCACATCAGCCATTGAAAGTTGAAAGTTTGGTGCCAATAATATGCCTTTAAAAAAAGAGTTAGATGTATAGTGCAACATGCTCAATATATACATTTTAACAAAAAAAAAAAAAAAAAGTTACCGACTCTACCTCATGTTGTTACTGATTCATTATTTACTTTTTTATCTATTTTTACTCTACTTTTAATTTAAATATATAATTTATAAAAGTGAAAATTAGAACTGAGTCCTCTTGGATAGATTTATAATGACTTAAGTTTGTCAAAGAAACTTATTTGGTGATAAGTTCATTTTTTATCTTACTAACAAGTATTTAACTCCATTATTTTTTTAAATCTCAAAAATACTCTTCCTTGAAAAGAGGTGAAATTAATTTCCTATCTTGGAGATTGTTATCCCTTAATTGAATATCAATTAACATATGCCAATAAAATCTCCATCATAAATTTAAAACTCAAATTCAAAGTTCTCTCTCTTTCCGGCTAGCTCGTGGCGACATCATCGCCATCTCCATTCGTCTCTCTCCTTCATGTCTTCTTTGCTATCTTCTATCTCCTCCATCGACGAAGCTGTCTAATCAATGTCAAACTTCTCTCCTCAAAAACCCAATCTACCTCATAACTAGATGTACGTCCAAGTGATGACGGATGAGCAGATGGAACTTTTAAGGTGACAGATCTCAGTCTATGCTACCATATATTTGCAACTTGTAGATATGCACAAAGTCGTGAGTGCTCAGCAGGATCTTGTTGGTCTTCTCTCTCTCTCTCTCCAAAACTTGATTCCTTATGATGCATTAGTAGTTGAAATTACGTTTGATTAAATTTAATTAGATAAAGTTGTTAGGGTACGATAATGGGTGCTCGATTGTTTTTTAACATTGGCTATTTCACTTTTTTGTCGGATTTGCTTTTGGTTTTTTTTCTAAGTTCATTTTCTTTTAATTTTCTTTGAGTTATGTCAATTTTGTGGGCAATGGATGAGAATCTATAGTCCTTGTTTTTACTTTTCTACTTTTTGTAATTTGTGGTATTTTTGTGAGGGTTGATTTGTTAAATTGAATGTTTCATGCTACTATTTTTTTTTACTATGTTACTGTTCATGTTATTATTTTTGTTAAATATGTTATTATTTTTATTGAATATTTTACTGTTCATGTTACTATTATTTTGAGCATGTTACTGGTTTTGTTGAGCATATTATTACTATTATTTTCATAAATATTAATATTCAATATTACTTTTTTATTAGTATTACTATTTTTTGTGTTTGAATGATATTATTTTTTGCTTTTGAATTTAAGAGAGATAATTATTGTTAAACATGTTACTGTTTTTTTTAAGTACGTTACTATTTTTGTTGAACATGTTAATATTGTTATTTTTAAAAAATATTATTATTGAATGTTACTATTTTTTTGTATTTAAATGTTACTTTTTTTTGTTTAAATAGTATTATTTTTTGTGTCTAAATGATTACTTTTTTTGGTATTTAAATGTTACTATTTTTTATTTTTAATGTTACTATATATGTGTGTGTGTGTGTGAGAGAGAGAGAGAGAGATATTGTCCTAACATATATATGAATATAGATAGATATGAGAGAGAAAAAAAATTAATGTTAGTCAAACACTTAAGATTTATAAGTTTTTAATTTTTAGTTTTACTTCACTTCTAAAAGGAATAAATAGTCTAGTAAAATTGACAAAAAATGGACTTCGTAACAAATAAGTTTCCTTGGCGAACTTAAGTCAAAACAAGTCTATATAGGGGGATCGTCCTGTAACACCCCAAAATACACCTTGGCAGTATGACTATTTAAAAACCATTTACAATCACGAGAGCAACTACATAACTTCATATCCCAAAAGAATTTACTTCATCATTCAGGCATATACAATAACATCCAAAAGAATATGTCCAACAATGGCATTTACATCTCCAAAAGAATATCAAAGTAAATCTTGCAGCGGAAATACAAAATAAACTAGACTACACCATGTTCCAAAAGAATGTCCTAGTCTAGTACAAAAGAAGCTACAACTCTACATATCCACCTCGGGATCTAGATTCCCCTCGGGTGGCGCCTCCCAATGTCCCGGCTCGTCGATGCCGAGATCCTCCTCTAGCACCAAATCTGAAAAATATAATTTGTAGGGGGTGAGCATGAAGCTCTGTAGCCACATTTCTCCCAAACACAAACAAGGTTTTAAAACATAGAAAATGGTCGGTCTCATTTCACAAGTAACATATATAACCTTTGAAATAAAACAAGGGCATTTTAAAAGTGATCTCAAGTTTAAACAGTAGCAATACTCAAATAAACGAATAAAAAGCGTTTAGCAACAATAACCAATATTCCAATTTAAGCTATTTAGAAAAAGGGCTTCTCTCCCATGCATTGTCCCATACCAATGCATCGGCAAGAACGAACCAACTCATAAGTCCATGTATTTTCGGTTCATCCCCGTACCATGTATGATGATTGCTTCCCATGAATCTACCCTACGATTATACCTAGTCCATCAATCACAATCACAATCACAATCATAGTCACAAGCACTTTAGAAAGGGGCGTCTACCATCACAATGGCAGTGACTAGTCCCTTCCTAGGAAAAGTATACTATCCCTTGTTCGAACTCCAGTGAACGATAGTGGTTGCATTACCAAATGACAACCCACTACAAGTGTTAGGAAACCATCTCACCCCTATTGGGGTAGACTAACCTCTAACACTCTACGGCATCTCTCGAAGGTAATCCAAGTCCATCACAACACCCATACAATGAGGAAACCGAGAATATGCTCAATTCACAACAATTTCACAAGTATAGTAAAATCCCCAATTTCTCTCACATGTGGCATATACTCAAATAATCCAAGAAAATATGCAAGAAATCATAATTTATATTATTTTGTTGTACAATATTCAACACTAAAGTTTTGAAATCAAGAATTAAGAACAATTCAAAGAAAAGTTCATTTCTCTTGGAATCTAGGGTTTTTAGGCAAGAAAAGGATTCAAGGGTTAATCAAACAATAATGTTATTTAAATCATGGTAATAGTCACAAGGTATCAAGAAACAATGGTTATATACCATACATGTATAATTTAAAGTGAAAAGATTACATTTATATATGTCCTAGCCTCAATGTAAGTGAATGAGAGAAAACCCCCTACCTTGAATCCAAGAGATTTAAGCTAACCCAAGCTCCAAAGATCTTCTTCCTCCCTTCTCCTTCTCCTTCTTGTCTTCTCTTAGGGTTCTAAGAGGTGTGGGTAAAGGTGTAGTAAAAGTGTAGAAGAAAAGAGGAGAGGAATGGAGTTCTTGAGAATTTTCGGTTTTGATTTCTATAAGGTGTGAAGCTATCTTGATCTTGGGGTTTTTCCCTTTCTTTATCTCCTCCTAGGGCTCTAGGATGTTTGTGGTGAGAATGAGATGAAGAATGGGGCAAATAGGGCTTGGAATGGTGTTTTAAAACCCAAAATCCCGACTTTTTAACTGTTCAGAAGTCTTCAGAGAAGTTGAACCGGTACTGGGTACCGGTACCATTTAGCTACTGGTTTCGGGGTACCGGTACCATTTGGTACCGGTACCATATACCGGTACCATTTGACTGCCTCGACTTTCAGTGCAGTTTTGACCCATTTAGAGGTCGAATTGGAAAATTTTTATTAGAGACACTTTTGTAGTCCTTGATGTATACTATCTACTGTAAAAATTTCAGATCAATTGGATATAAGGATAAAAAGTTATGGGCAAAATACTAGAAGGTGTCTAAGATAATTTTTACCCAAATTCACTTTAAAGTGGATTTTAACTCGGGAATGCTTTCTAACCTCTAATACATCTCACATTACCTTTTCTAAGGTTGTTCGACCTTCCGGATTCAATGGACACCTTATTTTGACCTAAAAGTATTTAGAAATTCATCTAATCTCCATTTCCATGTTTCAACATCTTTGAAACTCAAACTTTCCAATCAATATGCGTCTCTAGTATTTATCATATTATTAAAATCTATATGGTTTATCCTTACCTCATTATACATATCCACATATTCACAACAATATTTTACTATATATATCTATACAAATATATAAAAGAAAATACGGGGTGTATATATTAAAATACGGGGTGTATATAAAAGAAAATACTAAATTTCCCTTTATAAAAATATTAAGTTAAAAAACTTTTAAATGAAATTGTATATATATTAAAAAAGGCCCGTTCAACAGGCCCGCAAAAAAAGTCCGCCTTCAAGGCCCACCCAATGAGTGGTGGGTTGAACTATGGGCAGCCTACCCCTATCCGAAATTTGCTCGACTCGTTTGATAACTCACCCAGATAAGGGTTTTGGTCTACCCTACTCAAGTCTAGCCCAAAAAAATTTCACGGGGCTAACTCGGCCCGGCCCATGGACACCCCTAGTTATAATCTATTCAACAATTATATGATATAAAAAAAAATTAACAACCCACCTCTTCTCGGTCACCACTTACCTCACATTTAAAGCTACTAGGGACATATCTATCTATACTACTAATAAAAGTACCTTAAGATGAAAAACTTTTAAATCTCTATTTTACCCTTGTAAAGGATTACAAAAACTACTTTATCATTTCACAATTAAATATCTAATTACTATCATATCCTTATGTATTTAAATCTTCAAATTATGTATAACATCTCTTTTAATTGTCTATTCTCTATGTAAAAATATCAAGTTTTATAAGAGTTTTTGATTGATTATACTACCCTTAAAAAAATATACATCATTATATTTTCAATAAAGTATTCAAAAAATCTTCAAAAACTCTATTAATCTAATATTATTTATCTCATATGCAAAGATAACATTATGCCTACATATATGTATTATCTTTTTTATTGAAAAGTTTAACTCTTTCATTTTTAAGATAAAGAATAATAATATATATAGTTTTTTAAAATCAATTTATGTTATATTAGTTTAATTTTTCAGTCACAATAAATTTTCTAAGTTGTACTAAGATTTGATGTAAAAATAGATATTGTAGTATATTTTTAACTAAAACTTGATTTTTTTTTTAGAATTTTAATAAGTTTGATAATATATATTATAGAGTAATATATTAAATTTTATTTCAATTGACCTAACTAATTTCTAATTATAGTAAAATTCCAATATGATTAAGATATATATTGATAATTACTTTTATTTTATTCAAGAAATTATAAGTGAAATATTAATCAAATGAATGTCAAAAAAAATAATTTCCTAAACATCACTAAAAAAATCAATCTCAATCACAAAATTCTAAAAAAATAAAACTTTAACTATTTTTTTAATCTTTAGAACAAAGAATTTTGGGAATATACAATTTTTTCATAATTATAATAGAAAATGAGCAATGAAAAATTAAGTTTGGTAAATTTGAGATGATATTTAATTCAGATACACATATATTCAATATATTTTATTAATTTTTGTGTATAAAAACTATCCACGTGCAATGCACGTAGTGCATTGCTAGTCAATATAAAAAAAAAAAAGTAATGCAATGCTTACTAAAATTTTTACCAAAACATACTTTTACCAAATGAGTTGGCAACTCCATATCCAATCAAAAACATTCTAATCAGTATTTGGTGGGCTAAAAAGTGATATGAAACTGCCAACTTATTTGGCAAAAACATTTTTTAGTGAAAAGTTTGGTAAGGATAGCATAACTCATAAAAAAACTAAACATCCATAAGTTTCATAGTAGAGATAATGACAGCATAATGTGAACGCATATGGTGTGGTTTGGAGGAAAGGGATAACCATAAGTAAATCCCTGAAGAATGAAGGCCTATTTCACCCACTATGTGACAAACATCTCTTCACTCCGTATAACAGTCAAGTCCCTTTCTTAACTTCTGAATTGAATCAAAATTTGAAACAGTCCACAAGGAAATAATTGGTAATAAAAACGTAACATTCCATAACATTCATTTCCCATAAATTTGTAGCAGTCCAAAAATTAATCTTATAACCGTTGACTCATAACTGCACCTGATTGATAGGTCCAATGAAATGATCATATAATCACCCAAGCTTCAAATGATAGTTGAATGATGCGATATCAGATACAAATATACGTTTTATCAGCAATACTCAAAATGATTTTTATTTTTTTTTAAATCACAAGCTATCAACTTTGTTGCTATGGTTTTACTGATTCACTGATAATGTTAATTATCAGTGGGTCCCTTGCTTTGTCCGAGAAATATTTTATATAATATTGGAACCTGTAACTGTTAACAAAAAACAATAAATTTTTTAGGTTTTTCGCATAGGTCTGAGAACCTACATGCTATACCAGGGTCATACGTTTCGGGTCTAGAGGAGATAAGATCCTCATTTATACAAAGAAACTATTGATAGTTCAAGGTTAACCTTTGGAGAGTGTTGCAATGAGGGTTGCTCTACGTGTTTCCAGAGGCGTACACACAGAGACGGATCAAGATAATTGGATGTCTAAAGCCGTAACACCGAGGTTTTTTTATTTTTAGTATTAATTTTTTTAAAAAAATAATTATTTAAAATTATTTTTATGTGGATTAATTATGTACCTATAATTATAAAGTGTTTTAAAAATTTGGATCTACAGCCCAAGTTTTACTTCCCATAGTGTTGAGCCGGCCCTGCTTACAGACTAGACTCGATTGAACTGATAGACTTGAAGTCTAGAACCATCAACTGTTTTTTGTAGTCCCTTTAATTTCTAGTACTACTCTCACTTAAGTATTGCCCAAAAGCTCCATGATAATATTTCCTCAATCGTATGCGAAAGCTGAGATCTCCAACATTGGCTTACGCCAAATTTCGTCTTTTAACTATCTGCTTCTAACTAAGGCCTCATTTGGTAACGTTTAAATTTTTGGTTTTTCGTTTTTATTTTGATATTTAGAGAAAACAAGAAAAAAAAACTCGTTTGATAACCGTTTATGTTTTTCATTTCTGTCACTGTTTGATAAACGAGGGGCGATTTTCAAAAACCAAAAAAAGTCGTTTTTGGTTTTCATTTTTCGTTTTTTAAAAACGAAAAACGAAAACGTTACCAAACGGGACCTAAACTAGTCTAACAGAAATTTAGTTTTTTTTTTTCAGACTTGAACAAAATTAGAAATGACTTCAAAACACCCATATAAGTTCAGTCAATCTTGTTCTTAATTTTGTTGTAGATCAAACGGCTCAGAATTTTTTATGTTTTCATGTACTTTTCTAAGTAGTCTTCTTGTCACACCCCCACCCCGGATCACATAGGGTAGGCGGCAAACCGGCCACCAAGGCCTAACTAACAACCTTGTGCATAACAAATGCAAAATACAGCGGAAGACAAATAATACAGTGATCTATTCCACCGACTTAATGAATACCAGAGGAATAAACTAAGCATCACCAACATCGTTATTAAACTCATATAAAACAATGAATAACCATAAGGTTCACTACTCTAGGTAAAAACAACATTATTCCCAAAATAATTGAATATTTGTCTCAAAAACTATAAAAGACATTTATTACTAAAGACCTTCAATAAAATAAATCTTTAAGTTCTCTAATCCCTTATATATTAGCAGACTTACTACTCGCTCTGATCCTCTCATAAAAAATGTTAAATAAATCTTCAAGTTCTCTAATGAGGTGTGAAAATAAATCTCACGATTATATACTAAAATAAACCTTGATACATACATAAGTACAACAAATTGTACCCCAACCCCTCTCACATAATCATTTAAACAAAATGATCTCATGAACACAAATAACTTTATAAATGAAAAGATATTTATAACTCAAAACACCACGCACTTTCACAAATAACTTTATAAATAAAAAGACATTTATAACTCAAAGCACTCACACATACATTCAATCTCAAATACATTTATCAAATCATGTTTGTTACCACTAGCCTGATAACTGGCCCCGTCTTTTGTCATCACTAACTTGATGATTGACCCCGTCTCTTGTTAATTACTAGCTTGGTAACTGGCTCCGTTTCTTGTTATCACTAGCCTGATGACTGGCCCCTATGTGCACATCCCTATACCAACTACGCCAGTATACAATCTCGTTACCATTTAGACCCGGTAACTCAGTCCCCGTCTCATAAACATGATTTTCACACATACCAAACCTGTAGTTTTAGTCCCAACGCACATAAAATTCTTCGTTCATCACCAAAAAAATGATATAAAATCATCCCCCAAATTTTCCAAAATTCAAATGTATAACAGTTCATAATTGCAAAAAATTGAATTGCAATCCCAAACGTCAACATATATCGTATATATGAAAAATTCACACGCACGCACCTTGTAGCACCCCAATCCATTTAACAATAATCAAAGTGCTAATTACCTCAATAACGAATAAACTGGATTTTTATTAAATATCAGAATCACTAAACACCTCGAACATGAATAAATAACCTCTCGATAACAGTTTAAATTACAACCAATCGAAATCTTTCATTCGTTGATCAATCCGATTCTCCACCAAATTTCACTCCAAATTCATCCTGTAACTGAGAGGGTAAATGGGGGTAAGCTCGGGAAAGCTCAGTAAGTAATTTGAAACACAATATACGAAGTCAAAGATGAGACAATAATTTATCAACTAATCGATAATAATCATTGACACAAGAATTAATACGATAATTTACGGAGTACAAATATATTGAACAAGTCAACAAACTCTAACGTTTGAACAATCAAATCAACCATGATTGAGCACTCGGTTAATCCCAACAACAAGCTAGGCATCATTCGGTTCATTTTAATTCAATCATGTCTACCCCTCAGGGCCACGAACACGAATCACAATCATAACCATGCCACCGAATATACCTCATGTACGAGTCGAAAAATCTCAAGTATTTCATCAATGCTAACATCATAGCAATTAATGACAAGTCAAACGAAAATTATGACCGAACATCGAAATATCAACAATTAAAAGAAATATTATTTTGAAATTCAAACCCAAACGATATCACAATTCGAATACGAATAGGACGATATCAATAAAGTACTCT
>CM042198.1:8701114-8722838 GCA_023539305.1 Ilex asprella
ACATTGAGGCTAGGGCCTATATATATGTAATCTTTTCACCTTAAATTATACATGTATGCTAAATAATCATTGTTTCTTAATACCTTGTGACTATTACCATGATTTAAACAATATTATTGTTTGATTAACCCTTGAATCCCTTTTCTTGCCTAAAAACCCTAAGTTTCAAGAGAGATGAACTTTTCTTTAAATTATTCTAAATTATTGATTTCAAAACTTTAGTGTTGAATATTGTACAACAAAATAATATAGATTATGATCTCTTGCATATTTTCTTGGATTATTTGATATATATGACACATGTGAGAAAAATTGGGGATTTTACTATAATTGTGAAATTGTTGTGAATTGAGCATATTCTCGGTTTCCTCATTGTATGAGTGTTGTGATGGACTTGGATTACCTTCGAGAGATGCCGTAGAGTGTTAGAGGTTAGTCTACCCCAATGGGGGTGAGATGGTTTCCTAACACTTGTAGTGAGTTGTCATTTGGTAATGAAACCACTATCGTTCACTGGAGTTCGAACGAAGGATAGTATACTTTTCCTAGGAAGGGACTCGTCACTGCCATTGTGATGGTAGACGCCCCTTTCTAAAGTGCTTGTGATTGTGATTGTGATTGTTATTGGTGGACTAGGTATAATCGTGGGGTAGATTCATGAGAAGCAATCATCATACATGGTACGAGGATGAACCGAAAATACATGGAATTATGAGTTGGGTCGTTCTTGCCAATGCATTGGTATGGGACAATGCATGGGGGAGAAGCCCTTTTTCTAAACAACTTAAATTAAAATATTGGTTATTGTTGCTAAACTCCTTTTATTCGTTTATTTGATTATTGCTACTGTTTAAACTTGAGATCTCTTTTAAAATGCCCCTGTTTTATTTCAAAAGTTATATATATGTTACTTGTGAAATGAGACCGACCGTTTTCTATGTTTTTAAACCTTGTTTGAGCTTGGGAGAAATGTGGCTACAGAGCTTCGTGCTCACCCCCCTACAAATTACATTTTTTAGATTTGGTGCTAGAGGAGGATCTCGGCATCGACGAGCCGGGACATTGGGAGGCTCCACTCGAAGGGAACCTAGATCCCGAGGTGGATATATAGAGCTGTAGCTTCTTTTGTACTAGACTAGGGCATTCTTTTGGAACATTGTGTAGTCTAGTTTATTTTGTATTTCCGCTGCAAGATTTACTTTGATATTCTTTTGGGAATGTAAATGCCATTGTTGGGCATATCCTTTTAGATATCTATATAATAAAACATGAGTGTGTTTGAATTTTATCCTAGTTATTGTATATGCCTGAATGATGAAGTAAATTCTTTTTGGGATGAAGTTATGTAGTTGCTCTCATGATTGTAAATGGTCTTTAAATAGTAATACTTCCAGGGTGTATTTTGGGGTGTTACAAGTTTAACCTGGATATTTAAATCAAATTCAACCAAAATATTAAATCGGTTTAACTCGAACATATTTAAAATAAATATATAAATCAATAGCAACATAACTTACAGCCAAGTATTTATGCATATTTTTTCAAGTGCAAAATTTTATTTCATTTTTAGTTTTATTTTCAACTTTTTTCAAGTGAAAATTTTTATTTTTAGATTTTGATTTCATTTTCAATTTTCAGATTTTTTCAAAGTAAAATTTAATTTGTAGATTTTGATTTCATTTTTATTTTCAGATCTTTTCAAGTGTAAAATTTCATTTTCAGATTTTAATTTCATTTTCAACTCGAAAACGGTCCGAATTAAATAACCCGACTTCAATCCCAAATTAGTCCAAATAATGTAACCTAAATTTAATCTGAGCCCACCCGAACTAAACTTGGGTAGTATTCAGGTTGAGTATTTCGGGTTGAGGTTGGCTTATAATAAGTGTTAAAGTTAAAGATTATATACCTAAAATTAGATTAGAGTTGATCCCTCAATCTGTATAAGTTGCCCCTAATTTTATTTTTTGTCCATATAGCGTAATTTAAAAAAAAAATGTAAAAACTTCGGATCCACGTAATCCAACAAATCCAATGAGGCCGTTCTCAAGCTTTGGCACCTGTTACTATCCATGAAAATTGAAAACTTCAATGTAATAAATGGCGCTAAACGGTTGACACCAATTTGGTCTTTTTCTTGGCATCGCCGGTGAAGTGTCAGCATTCAATGAAAGAGCTTTGAAACTACGCCATTTACTGTACTGGGTCGTCTCTTCTTCAGCTCCAAGAGAACCTCCAAATTGTACATATTTTGGACTTGTATATCTGAGCTTTTGTTGTGTTCTTTTGTCAGAAGGAATTTTGGGTTTTGTTCTGGGTGATGGGCTGGAGGTACAAAGCTGGGTTGGGGTTGATTGGAGTCGTGGTGCTCATATGGGTTGCTTCTGCGGAGATTACTCAGGTTAGAATTTAATTTTCTCATGCTTTTGTGTGTGTAATATACGAAAATGTCTCTGTTTCCTTATTCTTGAATAGTGATTTGGGTTGTTTTCTTGGTGCATGGGTTGATACACCTGAGAGATGATTGATATATTGATTTTAGGATGCAAATTTGCCTAAAGGAGGAATAATATTATATAGATTTTTTTTTAAAATTGAAGTAAAATGAAAAAAAAATTCAAAAAACTTACAAATTTATCTCATGTGAATACGTATTTGGAACTTGGGTTTTTGGGGTGGGGGGCTAGAAGTATTTGTAATATTTTGGTGGGTCTCATCCGTGGACAGATGCAAGGTTCTGCGGAATCACGTGTTTATGTGTGGGGTTTAATCTCCTATGATCATTTTGTACTGTTTGGACTTCCAGCGGATTGAGTTTATGGCATGCGCTTAACAGCCCCTATCTTTCGGGATAATACGGTTTGATCTTTGGGGGACTCCATTCTCTTTTTGTTTGGAGGATCATTTGTTCTTCACTCGCGTTATTTTCAATTCCGAGCATACCAACCAACCGACCAAGGTGCATATTATCATATCAAAAGAGGCAAAACTTAAAGATTCGTACTACCTGAAAAGTTGTGTTAACATGCACCTATGATGTGTTGACACCATATTCCTTTTTCGTGTCACTTTACATTTGTGATGGGTATGATTTTGTCATCTTAAATTCGTGCAGATCTTAGGTATTCAAACATAAGGGATATATTGCTAATAATCCATAGTGCACACAGATCCAATCCAAACATGATTTGGCTGGTTTTCCTAACCCGAAGAATAGAGCACAAAACTTTTAATTTTAACCAAACTCACAACAATACATTGTTCACCAATCTTGTCCAGTAGAATGAATTAACTACTGTTAAGTTAAAATCCAATGCAAGGGTTGGGATAGAAAGTGCACTGCAAAAGGACAAATAATGGATGGGCCCAAGGCCTAATTGGCTTGACTTTTTTGTTATGTTGGGTTCCGGAGATTTTTATTTGGTCTTTGATGCTGCCAAGTCTTCACACCAAGTGGCATCAAAGCTGATGATTGGCAATTTCCTGTGAAGTCTTTGGGCGGGAACGATGAATTTGGAATAAAATGTGGGTAAAATGGTAGCTTTTTTGAGTTGGAGTCATAGTAAAAGGATAGACACACATTAGCAGGCTCTAGATAGCATTAGGTGCAAAGCTTGGGTAACACGATGACTCAAGAAGAGTGTTAGAGAAAAGCATTGTTCTTCAAAGAGCAGACTAACTATGCATAATAGGGTACGAGGCTAGTCGAGTCGAGAGTTCAGAATTTCACTTAAAGCGGAGTTGAAGTCGATGCAATTTACAAATGAGGGGGAGATTTTTCAAGTGTGAGACTTATGTCCTACTTTGAATGCACAGTGGGCTAAGGTAGACTGCCATACATGGATGGACCCAAAACCCAACATTTTAAGCTTTTAAATCAAGTTTGGTTCGAAACATTCTTATTTGGTCTTTGGTGTCTCTTAGTCTTTCCAAACATGTCTCAAACTGGGGTTTTGTTGCAAAGGCTTTATGAGGTTTCTACAATGATAATGATCATGCATGTTTCATAGTTAATCAGTTTGGTTCTGTGTATGTTACGCTTTTGCAATGCCCTCACTGTACTAATTATTCTTCTAAGGTGTATTTCTTTTCTAGAATGTGATAAGGCAGGGTTACATAGTCCATTTTGATTGGACAAAGCATGACATCATGATGCTACGGCATGCAATGCTGCCTCCAAAACAGAAGCAAAAAATGCCCACTGGTCCCCAGAAACAAAGACGCCAATTATATTTTGCCTTCCATCAACAATCGTTGAACTTTCCTCAAATACAGGGATAAAACTATTTCTTTTGTCTAAAATAGAGGTCAAGTATGATAGTTTGATTTGTTTATTCAGGCAGAGATTGTTTAAATACTAGAATCTAAGTAAAAGTTGATAGAAGAAGGAAATCAGTTGGCTGCAAGCAATTCAACTCAAAATGCATTAAACAGGCCAAGGAGCACGAAAAAGGACAAAATTCAGCCTGGTCGAAACTTGTTGTGTCTGTCATGTTTTTGGTTTTTTTTTCGGGGTGGGGTGGGGTGGGGTGGGGGGGGGTGTTCTCTGTCCTTGTCCAAGATAAATATTTCCGTTGAAATATGCAGGAAAAAACAAGTTAGAAACTTTGGCATCAAGCAGTTTTGGAGTATTTGGAATGTGCTTATTGATGTGTCTATCACTCTCTGAGTCCACGTTTGGCTGCCAAACCTATTTCTAAGACTGGCATCAATCGGTTCGGGTTAGGGTTAGGGTTTTGTCATGCTAGTTAAAGCTCATGTATAGGCTTTGGATTGAGATAGTGGTGTTCAAGGATGAGATGGGATGCTTATGGAAGTTAAAGTTCAAGACCATTCCGGAGTCTTTTTTTCTATTTATATCGTGAACATAGGTCTGGGGTCCATGGAGTCTATGTGTCTCTATAATGAATCGGAATGAAGCTTGTGGACTTCTGATTCGTCTCTCATTTTTTGATCTTACTTAGGATTGGATGCCTGACTGATAGTTATGGGAGCTGAACCTTTGGCAGGTTATACCCATGCCTGTGATGCCATATGGTTCTTCTATTATAGATTTTTCATTAGTAAAGTGCACACCCAATTGCTACCCTTAAGGGAGATCAGCGCCAAACTGGAGATTAATTAGAACAATGACATACAAAGACGTATTTTTTTGGGTTGTAGTGAGGAAATATGCAAGCTAATTAGTGAATGTAGACATGATGACCTGAGCCACAACTTTACAGCAACTTGCCTGAAGTTTTCAAACTTGCGCTAACAGGGGCACAGCTTATTATGTGTTTGTGTTGGGGGCGGCTTCCACTTTGTTTACTCTGATATTACTTGTAGAATGTTTGGTTGCCTTCCTTTTAAACATTCAAACAGTTGAAGGGGTCTGGTGTCCATGAGTAAGTTTTCAGAATACATAGTAACAATACTTATGTATTTGCAGAAAATTTTTGCCGAGTATAAGCATCCATTCGTGCTCACGTATCTTGGGATCTCTCTTATGGTGATTTTCCTACCCATAGCAGTTTTGAAAGATTGGATCTGCAGCTTACTTGGCACAAATTCACTTAAGAACCTTTGTGATGACAGTCCTCTCTTAAGCTCTTCAATTGATCTAAATGTTCCTCTTAGACTAAATGATATGTACCATGTTCCAGAAGGAGAGATGCAAAGCTGCCCAATTACAGACATAGATCTAAATAAAACAGAAGAGGGGTGGCCATTTATATCTGAGAACCCGGAAGATGAGTTCCACACGCTTGAAGAGAACCATAAACTCAGTTCATGGGAAGTTGCCAAATGTGGTTTGTATCTTGCTCCCATATGGTTTGCGACAGAGGTCAGTAATTTTGCACTTCTCTTTTAGATCCTATAGAAACAAATAAATTTGATTATGTTACCTAGCTACCATGGCGTGTTAAGGTCGGATTTACGTCTGAATCACTTTTTTGCTTTTCTTTCTTCTTTGGATTTTTTCCCTTTGGGAAGTATCCTAAGAAAGTTTGTACCCAGTGTACAAGGTTCCCCCATGAATCCACAGTACACGGTTTTTTTTTCTTTTTGAGAGGGGAAGGGGAGAGTCTCTTGGAGCCTTCCTGTTGCTCATGGAAGGGGATTGAAACTGTTCCTTAAAATAAATTAAGGTGCACTATATGTGCTTCCAAAAGTGACATATGATTATTGACCCATTACTAGCTATTCAACTGATAATAATACATTGTTGTTTCTGTAAATGGCCATAGAGGGATGAAAATAGCCGAAACCATAAGCAATTGATGTCCTTGTTTTAAAAATATAGATGACTCATCTTAGTATCCTCCTGTGATACCAATAATTGTTACACCCCATCTCGAAAAAGAGATAGGGTGTGGGTAACTTTAATCTGTTAACCCTTTAATCATATTTTAAATCATGATAATTAACCCGTGCAATAATAATTAAGTCATTCACTCAAATAAGAAAACCTGACATTTGCATCGCACAACGTTACAACACAAGGCACCATACCCTTAAAATAACTTAACAAACTATATACAAAATGACACATGACATAGTGTATAAACTGATGGTCAACACCTCTATGCCAAGCTACTCTTTTCAGTGGACCACCTCCTAAATACAACAATCTGAAAACAAACAACTGTTGGGGGGTGAGCAAATCACACGCTTAGTAAGTATATTCGAGATATATAAAAAGAAAATATATCAACACAGAACAGTTATAAATAAGTCCCACATAATCAAAGTGAAAACTAATATTCGACTATTTAACAATGCCTGGAAGTCTCAGCGAGAATTAGCGACTACCTGTTTTTTGCTTGGAAGTCTTGATAATGACATCGCTATTGTTTATAGCCGGGAGTCTTAGTAATCACATCGCTTCCCGTTTATGCCGGTGAGTCTCGACACGCAATAATATCAAAAAAAACATATTATCACCTAATCCAAAACTTGAACTCTTAACCAATCACAAATTCACAAATTTATAATCCACTAAATCACATTCTAGCTATTACACGTAAGTATAGCTAATAAACGATCAATCACATTTTGAATCAATATGATCAATACACTCGGGTTAAATTCCCAACCCAAAATCACTTTCCCTGTGAAAACTTAGGTGAGATCGGCGTCAATGTTGTCGCCTCCGCACCTAACACATACGTCGTCCCAAGACACATGAGTATTCTATCATGTATACAAATGCATGAATGAGTAATCATGATTGAAACAACACATTCCCAATCCCTCATCTAATTAATAAAGCGTAAATAAATCCTTAGATTTAGTTATGTATTTGTAGGTAAATAAAATCAATTAGGATTGACTTGAATCCATTAGGATGTTTCGGAAAGACTTGAAATTGAGCGGATGATGAACCCGAAGCAACACAAAAAAATGGAGAAAAAACCTTTTTGTACCGGTTCATCGCAAAAATAGAAGGCCTTGTACTGGTACAACCTCTTTGTACCGGTTCATCTTTTAACATAACCCTGTTATACGGCTTCTTTTGATGTTATACCGGTTCAATCCTTGCTAGAAAGTCATTGTACTGGTACAACACCACTTTGTATCGGTTCTTTACTGTTTTTTCCTACATTTTGGTTCTAGTTTTTCTTTCAACCACACCTTTCACATCTCACAACTCTCAAATACATATACATCAATTATACTATCGAATTACATGGAAATTCTTAGCTAATATTAAACCCAATAACTCATCTTCATAAACCGAAATCAAAACTACACCTAATTAGTAAAAACAATGAACTTACGGTTAGAATTGATCAATGCGAATACAGAAGAGAAAGAGAGAATATATTATTCATGAAAAGTTAGTCTGTAATTCAGCATAACCCTAGAGATAAACAAAGTAAGTCTTATATAGTAGGGCAACACAACATAAAGAAAATGCCTAAACTATCCTTAGTATTAATACTCTAACACCCCCTCTTAAACTCATGATGTTGTAGAAAACATCAAGAGTTTGCCAAGAAGAAATTGGAAACGTGCTATGGTGTGAGACTTCGTAAAAAAATCCGCTATCTACATTGTGGAAGGAAGAAAGGGAAGAATGATGGTGCCTTGCTACTGATGATGGCGCACAAAGTGACAATCAATCTCAATATGCTTTGTGAGCTCATGAAAGACCGAGTTATGAGCAATCTGAATAGCACTGGTGTTGTTGTAGAACATAGGAGTAGGAGAAGAAACCGAAATGCTGAGATCAGCAAGGAGCCATCGTAACCAGACTATATCAGCTGTAGTAGATGCTATAGCACGATATTCAGCTTCAGCAGAAGAACAAGCAACAACAGTTTGTTTCTTGCTTTTCCAGGAAATAAGAGAATCCCCAAGAAACAGGCAGAAACTAGTGGTGGACTTACGATGCATAGAGTCACCAGCCCAGTCAGCGTCAGAATAAGCCCTGAGTTTCATAGATGAAGAGTGAGAAAATAGTAAACTTTGATGTAGAGTACCACGGAGATACCGAAGAATGCGAAGAATAGCAGCCCAATGAACGGTGGTGGGTGAGGCAGCATAAGAGATATCCGGGCGAGTGACTGTAAGATATACTAAACTCTCAACAATAGTGCGATATAGGGTTGGGTCAGACAAGGGAGTACCATCAGATGAAGAGTAATGAACATTGAGCTCTAAAGGTGTTTCAACTGTCCGATTATCTGATAAACGAGCTCGTTGAATAACATCTGAAGTATACTTGGATTGAGAGAGAAGATATCTTTTAGGAGAGGAAGCAATCTTAATACCCAAGAAATATCTAAGCTGACCCAAATCTTTCATCTCAAAATGGTCTTGCAACTGGGTTTTCAATAAACATGCCAGCAGTGTCATCACCCGTAATGATCATATCATCAACATATAGTAGGAGAACAATAGAACCTGAGGAAGTATCCCGTAAAAAGAGAGCAGAATCATGGTCACTGGCGCGAAAACCCAAGTCACAGATAACTGAAGTATTCATTTGAGACAAACTCCATTGTCAAATGGCAGCAACTGCAATCACGGTGCGAACAGTAGTCATCTTGGCAACTGGAGCAAAAGTCTCACATAGTCTAGACCATATTCCTGAGCAAACTCTTTGGCTACTAATCAAGCTTTATATCGTTCCACAGAACCATCCGACTTGGTTTTTATCTTATAAACCCACTTACAACCAATGGTGCGTTTACCAGGCGGTAAAGACACTAGCTCCCAAGCTCTGGTTTTATGTAAGGCAGACAACTCCTCATCCATAGCCTGTTTCCACAGTGGATCAAGTAAAGCCTCCTTGTAGGAGATGGGTTCAGATAGAGAATGAATAGAAGTCAGAAAAGAACAAAAGTCAGAAGAATAACAAGTATTACTCCAACCAAACCTATCTGGACATTTGCGAGAACGCTGAGGATAGCGTGAGGTATGATCCACAGTAATTGAACCTGATTGGGTGACCGAAGGAGAAAGGGAAGGCACTGCATCCGGAGAGGAGATAACTGGAGTCCTGCAAACATATGTATGCACAATAGGGGGGCGAGTAATAATCGACTCAGAAGATGAAGGATTTGACACAGGTAAATCACCAACATATGTGTCATGAGGAACATTAGTAGAAAGGGATCAATATATATCAGGTTAGACTTATGCAATGAGGAAGAATTAGATGGAATTGAAAAGAAGGGAATATGTTCCATAAAAACAACATGACGAGAGACAAAGTTTGCGGGTGATGGGATCATAACAACGATACCCTTTTTGACCCTCACTATAACCAAGAAATACACATAAAGTTGAACGGGCAGAAAGTTTGGTACGAAGAACACTAGGGAGCAAAACAAAGTAGGTACAACCAAACACACGTAAAGAGAAATAGTTAGGTGGCTTACCACATAAGTTTTCAAATGGAGAGACTCCAGAGGTGAGAATAGTAGGAATGGTGTTGATCAAATGAACTGCTGTCAAAACTGCTTCCTCCCAAAATGAGCTGGGAACATGTGCTGATAATAGAAGTGAACGTGTTGTCTCTAGAATATGACAGTGTTTCCGTTCGGCAATACCATTCTGCCCAGGTATGTCAGTGCAAGAGGATTGATAAAGTGTACCATCAGATTTCAACAAATCATGAAAAGAAGTAAGAGTATATTCACCTCCCTGATCACATCGAAAATATTTAATGACTGCGGAATATTGAGTGCGTACCATGTTACGAAAGGCAGTGAAGATGGAAAAGAATTTGGACCGACGTTTCATCAAGAATACCCGACAGTACCTCGTGTAATCATCAATAAATGAAACATAATATTTGGACCCTCCTTGTGTAGGAATAGGAGCCGGTCCCCATATATCAGAGTGAACAAGATCAAATGGTGCAAGAGAACAAGTAACACTTTTATTGAATGGCAATGCATTAAATTTAGCCAACTTGCATCCACTACAATAAGAAATGTTATGACTTTCTAAACTACCCAAACTACCAGTTGAAGCTAAAAATTTTAAACGAGAATAAGAAACATGATCAAGACGAGAATGTCATAAATAAAAACTAGATGACTCTGGACTCAAACGAAAAGAAGATAAATTAACAGTAGAAGCAGCAACATCAGTATCTGGGACATGAAGCTCCTCCAACACATATAACCCGCCCTTTATATGGCCTGTGCCAATTAGCTTCTTGGACCGTGGATCTTGCACAACACAACTAGAGGAAGAAAAATGAACCAAAAATCCAGAATCAAATAGTTGACTGACTGAGAGTAAATTCAAAGTAAGTTGAGGAATATAATAGACATCTGAAAGTGTAAGGTTGGAGGAAATAATTGTCCCAACACCAGCTAATGACATTTGAGAACCATTGGCAGCAAGTACAGATAAAGATGGAAAAGAAACAATAGATGCAACTAAAGAAGAGTCACGGGCCATATGATGTGTGGCACCTGAGTCAAAAATCCATGCAGTTCGAGATATACTTGAAGGACCTGAGCTGAACGAACCTATAGTAGGAGAAACTGTGAGGGCACCAGACTGATGAAGAGAGAGAAACTTCTGTAGCTGATCTGTAAGCATAGTCAGATTGGGAGCTGATGAGGCTGACTCATCCACTGGGGGTGTTACAGCTGCTGTATGACGATCTCGAAACTTAAATGATTGATTTTGAGACCCTCGTGCATTCTTATTCATCAACTTTGGACATTGGGCCTTCTAGTGGCCCTTTTCACGATAGAAGTTACACTCATCAGAAGCAACTCGACCTCGATATTTATTTTGGGAATTAGAGGTCACTTTGGAAGAAACAACCAATACAGTCTGATTTGGCAGTGGAAGAAGACCCTTTCCAGAAAGGGTTTTAAGGCGAACCTCTTCAGCTAAGAGCTCATTAACAACTGTATCCACTGAGGGAAGTGGGTGACGATGAAGAATGGAACCACGAAGTCCCTCGAAGTCATCTCTAAGGGCCATCAAGAATTGCACTAGCCTTTGTTCTTCTCTGAAGGTACGATATGTCAGATTAGTGCTCAACTCAGTGGGTTCAGTAAGTGCTAGCTGATCCCAGAAGCCAGTCATAACAGAGTAGAATTCTTGTATGATTTTGTCCCCTTGATGCGCATCTCGAATCTCATGCTCTAGCTGATACCTCTTTGCAAAATTAGATTGAACAAAAAGTGTGGCCAAATAATCCCAAATTTCCTTAGTTGTGCTAAACTTGGATAGATGAACTCCAATGGTCTGATCAACTGAGTTATTAATCCATGTGATAATTTTTGCATTTTTGATATCCCAAGTACTCTTCAAATCAGCATAATTTTTGACCTTAGTATCAGTTGGAACCTGTACAACACCACTAATATAATTCCACATGTCTTTGCCCAATAATTTTTTTTCATAACATAAGTCCAATAAACATAATTTTCACCTATTAACCTCACAACGATGGCTTGAAGTGAGTCAGAGTTTCCACTTGCCATTGTAATAACAATTATCAATAAATACCACAGTCAAAGTCAAAACAACCAAAATCCCAGTAGCCACCAAATAAACCCACAACTCCAAATAACAATGAACAACAAAGCCAAACAAAGCAGTAGGATTGCTTCAGACTGCCGAAGCCATAAGACCACCCACAACACCAAAGCTACAACTAGGAGACTATACCCAATCAGCTGAAATCAAAGCAACCCACAACACCAATGCAAAAACAAAGCAGTAACACTGCTTGAGACTCTCGAAGCCACAAGACCACCCACAACACCCGCAAGACCACCCACAACACCGAAGCCACAATAAGGAGACTACCCACAGTCAGTCGTCCATCAAAGCAACCCATGAGCACAACAATTACATCACAGAACAAGAAGAGTACCGAGAACACCGGCGTCGGGAACCAAAGTCGCCAGAAACCAGGTACACCGAAACCCTCGGATGGCTAAAATTAAACCAAAAAATTCCTCAAAAGCTTCAAGTCTCTCAAGACCATGGAAGCTTAGTCGTACCTTAGCAGAAAGCCCATGAAATTTTGAGTCTAACGGGGTCCTTCACGGTCGGAAAAGAATGACATCAGCATGACGTCATCGCCGGCGATTGCTGACTTCATGCTCCAGCAGCCCAGGAATGACATCGGCGATTGTTGACGTCTTATTGATCAATGTTAGAATATGGCTCTGATATTTTTCCATAATCTTAGGTTTTGCAATATAATGGCTCTGATACCATGTTAGAATTGATCAATGCGAATAGAGAAGAGAAAGAGAGAATATATTATTCATGAAAAGCTAGTCTGTAATTCAGCATAACCCTAGAGATAAACAAAGTAAGTCTTATATAATAGGGCAACACAACATAAAGAAAATGCCTAAACTACCCTTAGTATTAATATTCTAACACTTACCTATAAAAAGTACCTTTCGATCCAAACCCACTGGAAATCCAAAGTGCATACCCCAACTAAGCTCCGCGGTACACTAGTCTAAGTAAACAATAAACCCTCACCTTAGTTTGGAAGAGCATTGGTTGAAAACCTATGATAGAGAAAACCAAAGGAAATCCTCTCTTCTTTCTCTCCTAGAAACTTCACGCATTACTCACACACACAAATGTATGTATGTACCAGAACAAGCATAAATAAATGCAAGAAGGAAGCAAGGAAGGACGACATAACCCTTTTTGTTTTCCTTAATTCACACATATAACTCCTAATTTCCAATCACTTAATAAATTACACCCAAGCACATTACCATCATAAATTTCAACCATAGAACTTATTATTTTACAATATAACCCAACTCGTTGTAGTTCCAATAAGTGTAATTTAAACTCATGGCTATTATTAACAAATTACACATTTTACTGTAACATTATATAAATTTTATACAATGCACTGTGTCTTACAACTCTCCTCCACTAAAAAAAAACTTGACCCCAAAATTTACTTATATCAGGAGACAAATGAGGATACTGTGCTTGCATAAGCTCCTCACTCTCCCATGTCGCCTCATCAACCGAATTACTTCGCCTCAAAACTTCGATTAACGGAATAGTCTTTGTGCAAAGTAATTTCTCCTTATGACCCAAAATCTCTATTAGCTGCCCAATATAGGACAAGTCTTCTCTTAACTCAATATACTCCATAGTCAAAACATGTTGGGTTTGGCAAATACTTTTAAAGCATAGATACATGAAACACATCATGGAGTCGCAACAACTCTGAAGGTAATGCCAAACGATATGCCATAACTCCAACCCATTCCAAAATCTCAAACAGTCTAATATATCGCGGATGCAGAGCCTGAGTGGCCAGCGAGCGAGTGGTTAGTGACCAATAGCACCCTAGTTGATGGCATTCCTTTTTGCGACTGACACTCGAGGAACCACGAGGCACTCCATATAGAGCAAGTAAGTCTTAGGGAGGAGACGGTCGTGCAAGGACCTCCATTCTCATTAGGAGGTCGAACCAAGGACCTATGGAAGTCGGGGCCACCCGATCCCGATGGGCAACATAACAGTGTCCTAAGGGAATAGGTTAGAGGCCTTATAGTAGGACGAACTTCTCTTTTTTTTTCTAGGTTATGTGAAACGGGCCGGTCCAAGATCGTAGTGTTCTTCTACAAAGACAACAGATGCTCTCAGCGACTGAGTGCCACTTTCTTTCTGAGTTATTCCAACTTCTTCATTCTTTCGTGCCACGATGAACAAACAAAAAAAGAGAGTAGTCTTAGCGGAAGGGGAAGGACTTGCAACGACAGAGACTACTAACTCTCTTCTTGTTTCCCCTAGCCTTCTGTTACAAGTCTAAGAAGCCTCCTCAATATGAGGGATCCCTAAAACTAGAGAAAGGCGGGCAGGGGCCTTTGTAAGAGCTTCCCCCCTCTTCTCAGTCAAGGTAAATGGGAAAGAGCCCTATCAAGTAAAGGCCATAACCAACCTCTTTATTTATGTACATACATACACCTTTGTTTCAGCGTGATGCCACTCTTCCTCCTGCTAATCTAGCCATTTCCGAACCTATCTATCTCACCCCATTGAATTCAATGGAGGACTTCTCCATTCTTATGATTCTTAGCCCTCTTAGCTTATTATTAGATATTATAAAAATCTCTCCTTTTCATTTGAATAATGAATAAGGTAAGGCTATGAAGCCCTTCCTTCAACTGGTTTTGTCTTGACCCTTGGATAGGTTAGAGCTATGAAGCTTACTTTATTCATCATTAGAGACCACCTTTCTAAGGAGAAATTTGCAAAAAAAAACACAATCACCCACCTCAAATTCCAAATTTCTCCTACAATTATCAGCATAATTTTTTTTACCTACTTTGAGAACTTTTCAACCGTTCCTGAATTATTTTCACCTTATCTGATGTAACTTGAATAATTTTATGGCCTAATAATTTTCTTTTTTCCACCTCGCTTCAACATACAAGAGTCTTGCACCTATTACTATACAAAATTTCATAGGGAGCTATCTCAATCGAAGGTTGATAATTGTTATTGTAAGCAAATTCAACTAAAAGTGAATGATTATCCCAATTACCATTGAAATTCATAACACAAGCTTTGTCGCATATCCTTCAAAATCTAAATGGTTCGCTCAGATTGTCCTTTAGTCTGAGGATGAAAAGTTGTGCTAAAACTCTAAATAGTGCCTAAAGTATTCTGAAGACTAGACCAAAACTATCAAAAACAATAGAAACAGGCATACCAAGTAACTGAATAATCTCATTGCGTTTGCTTTTATTTGGAGAGATATGTTGGCGTTTGCGTTTTCGTTTTATTTGGAGAGATATGTTTGTTGATTTGAAATCTATCAGGGTTTACTTGACAGTTGGAGAAACTATAGCTTTGCTTGCCAATTTGACCTTGAAACTGATCTTGGTAGAATTCAAGAAGCTCAAAAGTTTGATTTAGAACTTGAGAAAATTAAGAGTGAAGGTAAAAGTGGTACTAGATCCGATTTTATGATTAAGGATGATGATTTTCTTATTTGGAACTCGGTTATGTGTTCCTAATGATGTAGGGTTAAAGAAGGAAATTTTTGAGGTGGTTCACAGCACAACATATGCTGAGCATCCTAGTAGTACTAAATTGTATTAGGATTTGAAAGAGCATTATTAGTGGATTGGAATGAAACGGAAAATCGGTGAGTTTGTGGCAAAATACTTGGAGTGTCAACAAGTGAAAACAACACATGAATGCCCTATTGGATTGTTGTAACCTCTTCTAGTGTTTGAATGAAAGTGAGAGCATATCACTGGAGATTTTGTGAGGATTGCCTCGTACTTAGAAAGGGCAAGACTTTATATGGGTGGTGGTGGACAGATGGACAAAGTCTGCTACCTTTTTGGCTATTAAGACTTCACTTCCTCTTGATAAACTGGCTAAGTTATATCTTGATGAGATTATTCGGTTACATTGTACGCCTATTTCTATTGTTTTTGATAGGGATCCATGCTTTACTTTAAGGTTTTGGCCTAGTCTTCAAAATGCTCTAAGCACTATTTTGAGATTTAGCATAGCTTTCTATCCTTAGACTCATGGGCAGTCCGAGCGGACCATTTAGATTTTGGTGGATATGTTACGAACTTGTTTTATGGATTTTAAAAGGTAATTGGGATGATCGTTTACCTTTAGTTAATTTGCTTACAATAATAGTTATCAAATTTCGATTGTAATGGCTCCCTGTGAAACTTTGTATGGTAAGAGATGCAGGATTACTGTATGTTGGAGTGAAGTGGGAGAAAAGAAATTATTAGACTCTGAAATTATTCAAGTTACATCAGATAAGGTGAAAGTAATTCATGAATGATTGAAAAGAAAATTATGCCGATAATTATAGGAGAGATTTGGAATTTGAGGTGAGGGATCGTGTTTTCTTGCGAATTTTTCCCTAGAAAGATGTACAATTAGGGGAAAAAGGCAAGTTGAGTCTGCGATATATTGGACCGTTTGAAATTTTGGAATAGATTAGAGCTGCGACGTATCATTTGGCATTACCTTCAAAGTTGTCTTGACTCCATGATGTGTTTCATGTATCTATGCTTCAGAAATATTTGCTAGACCCAACATGTTTTGACTATGGAGCCTATTGAGTTGAGAGAAAACTTGTCTTATATTAAGTAGCTGGTAGAGATTTTGGGTTATAAGGAGAAAGTGTTTTGCACAAAGACTATTTGATGTAGATTGTATTAGCTCTGATACCAAATTGATTTAGATCGTAATAAGGAAGAATTAGGGATGAGAAGGGGAGAAGAAGGGAATGAGAAAAAAGAGAGAATTTGAGGAAGAAAAATTCAATATCAGTAATCAATAATAATCAAAGGTCTCCTACAACAAATATGTATTCCTTATATATATAAGAAGTTTACAAATTCTATATATATAAGGAGATCACAAACCCTAAAATAAATAAATAATCAAAATGACAACTAAGTCCCTGAAAAATAAAATGACAAATAACTCATAATTCCTACGTCTACGTCTACTATAACGATATATAATTCGATTCCTATCATTTTCTCCCGGCTGAAAAGATCTCGCCTCCGGAGAGATACGATCATGATAATGCTCTAGAAGATCAGGGTCAAACCGACGAAACTCCTCCTCAGTAATCTATGAATCATCAGTCTTTGGACGATCTCTCCACCGAACAAGATAACGATAATATCCTCCATCCGAGGAACCCACAATCTGATCGTCAAGTACATCTGCAATCTTGTCATGCAGTTGTGGTGAAAACGGTGGAAGAATATGAACTGTAAGTGATACTGATGACAAATCAATTCCACCTGTAGGAATACCTGCTGGCAACATAGAAAGCTCAGGCATTCCTAACATAAATTCCATACTAAGGTCTTTTCATGGTGTATGTGGAACTAGTAATGGTGTGCACAACTCAATGTTTTGTTTTCTAGCCTTTGCTAATTGACAAGTGCAACACTGTGACACTATCCTAATAATGTCACGCCTTAAAGTGGGCCAATAAAACCTATCCTCAACGAGTGCAAATGTCTTATCACTACCAAAGTGGCTTGCCAGACTTCCCACATGCAATTCTCAAATCAGGAAATCCCTAAGTGAAGTACGGGAAATACATAGGTGCAACCCTCTAAACAAGTAACCGTCCTTAAGGATGAAGTCAATGTACTCATGGCGGTTCTGAACATCCTGAAAAATGATATCAAAGTCAGGACAAAAGGCATACTCATCTGTAATCCTATCAACGTCGATCACATGAACACTTATAGTCTGTAAAACAGCAACTACACAATTAAGAGCATTCGCAGACTTGTTTTCAATGCCCGCTCAGTGGTGAAGAACAAAAGTATACTCCTGAAGGAACTCAACCTACCTAACGTGTCTAACACTCAATTTTCACTAGGAATGAAGGTATTTTAATGTCTGATGATCAGAATATAACACAAACTCAGATGGCAATAGATAATACCTCCAATGGCGAAGAGCTTGTACCACAGCGTAGAACTTTTTATCATATGTAGAATATCGTTGTTTAGCTTCATTGAGTTTTTCGCTAAAATAAGCAATAGGATGACCCTCTTGACTCAAAACTCCACTTATCCCTATACCAGATGCATCACATGCAATGTCAAACACCTTAGAAAAATCTGGGTGTCGAAGGATGAGTGCCTCTGTCATCTTGTGCTTAACTTCTTGAAAGACTCTAGTTACAACAAGAGTCCATTGAAACTCTTCTTTTTTCATGCACTCTGTGATGGGAGTCATAATGGAATTAAACCCCTTAATAAATCCTCTATAGAAGGTGGCTAAACTATGAAAACTTCGAATCTCAGAAATTATTCGTGGTATTGGTTAATTCCTAATAGCACAAAATTTCTCTGGGTTAGCTGCAATACCATGCGCAGAAATAACAAATCTAAGAAAAAACACTTGAGATTGCATAAAGGAGCACTTCTTAAGGTTTGCATAGAATTTTTTCACCTGTAATGTATGAAAAACCTGTCGAAGATGATCAAAGTGCTCTTTTTTAGACCGACTGTAGATCAAGATGTCATCAAAATAGACCACCACAAATTTACTTAGGAAAGGACGCAATATCTAAGTCATAGCTCTCATAAATGTGCTAGGTGCATTAGACAATCCAAAAGGCATGACCAACCACTCATAAAGTCCATCCTGGGTTTTAAAGGCGGTTTTTCATTCATCTCCTGGTCTAATTTGGATTTGATGATAACCACTGTGTAAATCTATTTTGGAGAACCAAAGTGCACCGGCCAAAAGGTCAAGCATATCTTCAAGTCTCGGTGTAGGAAATCGATACTTGATTGTAATTTTGTTAATGACACAGCTATCAACACATTCTCCGAGAGTCATCTTTCTTAGGGGTCAACAAAGAAGGGATAGCACATAGACTAAGACTACGAGTCTATGACGAACGGACCCCTTTTATAAAAGACCATCTACTTGTTTTTGGAGTTCAGCACGCTCAGTGGGGTTCATACGATAATGGAGAAGATTAGGCAACTGAGACCCTAGAACTAAGTCAATGACATGCTGAACATCTCTCATAGGTGGCAACTCATTGGATAGTTCCTCGGGAATCACATCGTGGAACTTTCTCAATAGACTATCAACCTTGGGCAAAAGATCATTCTTAGATTCCAAAGGACTCTGGGAAACTTCTTTGACAACTAAAGCTACCACTACACCCGACTCTTTTCTCTCTTTTTCAAATTCCCTATGGGTCAAGATGTGAAGGTCTTTCTTGTGATTTGTTTGGGAAGATGACTTATGCTTTGAATTATCTTCTGAGGGTTTTGTAGGTTTTAACTTGATGGTTTTCGCCTTGTGTTGAAAAACATAGGTATTTTCCTTCCCATAGTTTGTCACATCTAGATTAAACAGCCACGGGCGACCTAACAAGATATGAGCGACATACATGGATAAGACATCACACCATATATAATCTGAATAGTCATCCATTTGAATGGGGACCAAACATCTCTGTGAGACTGGTAAGGAGGTCTTGTCAACCTATGCAACTTGTAATGTTATGGGTGTGTCTCTGGATTAAGCTGCAATTGAGCTATAACTGATTTAGAGATGACATTCAATGAACTTCCCTTATCAATGACGACCTTGCAAACTTGACCCCCACATCGGACTAGAGTATGAAAAATGCTGGTGCGTTTATATGCTTCGTTGTCTAAAGGAGTGGATAAAATGCATCGCATCACAATGACACGGGTGTCATCGTTCTGCTATTCTTCCTCACCTTTATCTAGTAACTCTAGGGGTTTCTCATCTAAAGGATCAACTTCTTGGTCAACATCCTCTCTGTCAAGTGAATTCTCTAACCCTTAGTCAATAGTCAAGGTACGCTGAGGGCACTGTGAAGCAATATGACTCTTGCCATGACAACGGTGACACTCTATGGAAGAACTGTCCTGGCGAGAACCCGTGAGTGTAGAATTTTGACCCTTAGTGGTATTATCTCTCAAGTTGGGATAAGTATTACCCCCAGATGTGACAAGTCATGACTGGGTGATGTCTCGAGACTTATCAAATGGGATAGACCTTAATGGTTGAGATTTGCCAGTTTGAGAAGGCATGCGACGTTGACAGGGTGGCCTAAGGTATTGTTCAATCTTTAAGGTTTTATAATATGCCTTCCAGTTTCATAAGAGATTCAAATAAATGCGAGACAAGCAACAATGAGTTTAACAAGAAATTGGGCAAGCTAAGTTATGAAGGTAGTGAGTGGGAACAACAAACAAAGAAGGTTATGAATGTGGTGTGTGAGAACAACCAAACAAAGAAAGTTATAAAGGTGGTGTGTGGGAACAACAAACAAAGAAAGTTTAGGTATTTTTTTTTGACTTACCAACAAATATAAATATTAGTCACCAATTCTAAACGAAGAGAACTCGTATTTAGTGTTAGATTCAACTCTAAGTGGCTACTTGACAATTTAAAAGAGGATCCGACAAATTTTAGAACTTTTTGGGGTGTTTATAATTTTTGAAACTTTTGGTGACGTTTCTGTAATTGTTTGAATTTGCTAGGGATGCTTCTGCAATTCTGGAGCTTCTAGATAGTGTTTCTAAAATTTTCTAAAACATATAGGGTGATTCTATAATTTTTTGGAACTTTTGGGTGGTATTTTGAAATTATTTGAATTTTTTTATTACCTGGACAGTGGGATCTAGGCTGGAACAGTGCCGCAATGTGATTTTTTTTTTTTTTACCTAGATAGTGGGATGTTGGCGGGCTAGATGAACAGTTACGATGAACAGTACTTTTGTGATGAATAGTGAATGGATGAACAGTAATTTTTTTTCCTTTGATTTATGTTCTGTTTTTTTTTCAGACAGTGGGATGTTGTCTGGTTCGATGAACAGTCACGGTGAACAATGTCAATGAACAGTATTTTTGTGAAGAACAGTGCACAGATGAATAATAACTTTTTTTTCTTTTCCTGATGAACAATTTTATTGTGATTTTTGTGAGTTGTACGAATCGAGATTGGACTCTGATACCAAATTGATGTAGATTGTATTAGTTCTGATACCAAATTGATTTAGATCGTAATAAAGAAGAATTGAGGCTGAGAAAGGAAGAAGAGGAGGATGAGAAAAGAGAGAAATTGAGGAAGAAGAATTCAATATCAATAATCAATAATAATCAAAGGTCTCCTATAATAAATATGTATCCCCTATACATATAAGGAGTTCACAAATCCTATATATATAAGGAGATCACAAACCCTAAAATAAATAAATAATCAAAATGACAACTAAGACCCTGAAAAATAAAATGACAAATAACTCTTAATCCCTATGTCTACGCCTACTGTAACTATATATAATCCGATTCTTATCACTATTCCATTAGTGAAAGTTTTGTGGCGAAGTCACTCGGTGGATGAGGCGAAATGAGAGAGTGAGGAGTTTATACAAGCGTAGTATCCTCATTTGGTTCTTGATGGTAAGTAAATTTCGGGGTTGAAATTTTTTTAGTAGGGGAGAGTTGTGAGCTAAGAAGCATGGACATGGATACGAGAGATGGATACGACATGATACGGACACAAGGATATGCTATTTTTAAAAAAAGTATGACACAGATATGTTGGGGATACGTTAAATAAAAATATGTATTTAATTTTTATATGACTAGTAGTTCATAAATTTGACCTAATACATATTTTTATACATACTTTTTGTAATACTCCGTTCCATTTTGGCAAGGAACTTGTTAGGGAATATTATCTTAAAAA
>CM042198.1:8727405-8773769 GCA_023539305.1 Ilex asprella
GTATCAGATTTTAGAAGAACTTCTTAATTGGTTGGGTCATAAGGTTTGAATAGACAAGCAATGGAGTAAACTTCATAGTCTATATTGTAATTGGTTATCTTTAGAGATTAATGTATTGATTTAACATAATGATCCTCTAAGATGACTACGGTAACTTAGGATGATATTGGTGATTTTGGTTATTTCTGAATTCTTAGCTCTGTAAAAGGAACAAATTTGCGGTAATGTCAAATGTTAGGATGGAGGTCCTAAGTCTTTAGAGTTGATCTTTTAAACTCTTCAAGTAATGATGATTAATCAATCAATCTTGGAGAAACAGATACTAAATTAGCTCACATAGTTACAATTGCATAAATATTAAATTTTGACAACATTCACATCAAGAGTTGTGAAGATGGACTACTTAACTTCAGTAAAAGGAGAAAAGATATTATGAATTTTGAAGAATAAAGTATTTTTAAGGAAGAGAGATTTTGGATATGATTGATCATTGTGAAAGTTGCCTGGGAGAGAGAGATGGGTCAAGTTTTATACGTAAATGAGTTGGTAAAGGAAGAGAACAACTTTAATGGGAGACAATCGAAGAAAGAGATATACGAAGTGGTAGATGCTGGTGGTTTTAGGTTCGCAGCTTATAATGGTTAATTATCAATTTTTTCTTCTTCATCAGATAAGTTTGCTTTTCTGAGGTGCATAAGAATTATAATGGTTACTCATGGATGAGTTTGATTTGCAAGGCTTAGGGTAGACAATAAAATAATGGATTGGAAGCCATGAGTTATTCTATGATATGGCGAGGTGCTTCATCTTAATGATATATTCTAAAGGAAATAAGTGGAGACTATTAACATTATCATGAGAGTTTGAGAAAAAAAAAATATAAAGATGATTAAGAACAAATTGTGAACCTTAGTTCTAGACATCCTGGATATGTAATGATGCTTCCAAAAGGTGTTATCATTAATGAGGTCAAATCCATTCTACTTTGGATTCGTAGAGGTTGCCTTGGGTTTTATGGAGTAATCGTTTAACCTCGGAAACTACCCATGCCTTAATTCTTTAATGTGTGAAATCTGAAATGGGCACTATTTTTAATTAAGTTTTGGTTCTATAATTGTCAATCTAAAGAGCTTGGTGGAGTGAAGGCTTAGATAGCTTGTCGAAATTAATGATGAAACTTGACAATATTGCGGAATTGGATGAGTTTGCTTTGAGTTTTGATCAGCAAGTTATGAAAAGAGAGTGATAATAATTTGGTTATTGGGATTTACAATGCTTTGAGAGGTTATTCAATTTAAAGAACGGTCAAGTCTAGCAGCCTTAGACGCTTCAAAGTCCCGAATAGAGTTGCTGTGGCAATCTATTGAAAGGCTCTATCACCTCAACTTGTTGCGGGTGAAACATATTCCATGTATCTATGTTAAGTAAGAATAATTATAGCTCATAGCAAGTGATTTACTACGAACCATTCTGTGATCATAGTGACATGACCTAAGAGCAGCAACAATACAGGCTCTGGACAAAAGGCAAATCAATTAGTTAACTGGCTACAAAGAATCATGCAGTTGGGGTCATTTTTTTTAAGGGGCAAATGCATTAGAAATATCACACTTATTCAGTTGGGAAACTAGCATAATTTCGAGGACGAAATTATTTTAAGGGGGGAAGAATGTAATACCCCATTCTATTTTGGCAAGGAACTTGTTAGGGAATATTATCTTAAAAAGCATAAGAAGAATTTTACAGAGAAATTTAGAATAGTCTAGAATATTTGAGAAGTTTCTAGAAAAATCTAAGAATGTTGGAGAAGATTCTAGAAAGTTCAAGAATAATTTAGAACGGTCTAGAAGAATCTAGAATGTTGGAGAATATTCTAGAAAGATCTGGAAGGTTTTAGAATATCGAGGAACCTAGAGCATTGTAGAAGAATCCGGAAAGTTCTAGAAAAATTTAGAGAAGTCTAGAATATTTTAGAAGGTTCAAGAAAATTCTAGAGAGATTTAGAATGTCCCGGAAAGTACCGGAAGGATTTAGAAGGTTGGAGAAGACTTTAGAATATTCTAGATACTTGTGAAATTGTCATGTGCAAAATGAGCTTAAAACCAAGAAAGATCTAAAAAATGAGAGATGATAGAATATTCTAGAGAATGTCCCCTAACAATATCACATTCTAGAATAATCCCAAGATGCCTATAAATAGGGCATTTGAGATTGGAGTAAGATAGAAGGAACACAAGTGGTCTTCCACTTTAAGAAAAAATAGAGAGTAAAAGAGAGAAAAGAAGGGAGGAAGAGCACCTCAACAAAGGAGAAAAAAAATTGTGAGAAAAGAGGAAAGACATCGATAGCATCTCACTCTACTTCGGGTAACAAGGAATACTCAAGAAGCATATCATTTGGACTTGAGGTGAGTGGTTTGGCATGCTACATATTTTCAAGAATTTTTCATATCCCTAAACATTTTAAAAATGATACATCATGTTTGTTCATTATTACTTTTACCAAATATTTTACTATGTGTTTAAATACTTGTGGCATACGATGAATTCTTTTGTGAAGTATTGTGATTCAATCACTTGTTTATATGGTGAGACTTTGTGATGGCAAATGGGACCAAAAATTTAAAGTCCAGGAAAATTATTCTTCTGTGTGCAAGTGACTCTGGCCACTAGGGAACAGACCCGGGGGAGGCTGAGGTGACCCTAGTGCTCAACGGTTGAAGGAACAGTACCTGGTGCGTCCTGGTGACCTTCACCGGATCGTCTTAGGGAACAGACCCAGGTGAGGCTGTGGTGACCCTAAGTACGATGTTGGATCCAACTTTGAGATCTTTTGGTATTTAATATTGGTTCTCATCGATTATTGGATATTGTACAGTCTCCACCATTATGATATGATTCATCGTTGTAGTATGATTTTTGGTTGAAACCCGATTGTGTTATTCTTGATAAATTGGTTATCTTGGTAAAGTTATTTTTTCAAATCTTTGATTTACATGTCGTATGCCAAAAATATTTTTCAGTCATTTTGAATATGCATGTCTTTCCATTCACTGGGCTTTTTAGCTCATGCTTTTAAAATAAAACTTTTCAGGTAAATGATTGGAGTGTCAATAGCAGATTCAGAGAATTTATTGGGGACTAATAGTGTTGTGACTTCTGTAGCATATACCATATAGCCATCTTTACTTGTTTGGATAATTGGGGCAAACAGGTATAGGTATGTTGACTTTGACATAATGACATGAGATCAATTTAGTGTTAATGTTAGTTTATTATTAGGCTTACGTGTACCATAGGTTATCGATCTATGGTTCACGGCCGGTCATGCCCTTGGAGTTGGGGTGTGACACTTTTGGCTCAAGTAAATGGATAAATTTGACCCAAATGTAGTCTAATTTTAATTCACCCATTAAATTTATTGAACCAAGCAAACACCCATAAAGCAGATCAATTATTAAGTTAGCCCATCCAATAGAATGTACAAGTTTTAAATTCTCATTTAATTTGGGCCACATTTCATCTTTTCAAGTGATAAGGAAATAAGGCAAAAATCTGAGAAAAAACTAATAATAATATGTCACATGGCAATGGCTTGATTTAAACTATTCAAGGAAAAAAAAAATATCTACCCCTTTTGAAAAAAAAAAAAAGCAGATCTACCGTAAATCCCCCCACCTCCCTTTTTCTCTCTCTCTCAAACACACCGACCCACCTCTTTCTCAATAAAATATCTGCAACATCTCTCTCTCTCTGTAATCTCTCTCTCGTTTCTCTATAAAGATGGACATCGATCACTGAAGATGACTGTTGATCGATGGACACGATCACTGGAGATGGCTACTAATCGATAGACATCGATCGCTAGAGATGGTTGCTGATCAATAGACACCTTTGGTGTTCTACGGCTCGAGGTTTGCCTTTCTCGGTAGCTTCTTCATCGTCGTTGTCGTCTGTCTTCATCGACCCCAGTTGTTGTGAACAACGGAAAATTGGTAAGTTGGAGAAAACGTATCTCGGACGTGTCCAATTATAAAAAAAAAAATTGGACATTGATTTTTGCGTATTTGACACGTGTCCAAGACGTGTCCGAGCGTGTCCATGTCCCAGATGTTTCGGACACAGATAAGTGAGGGCAAATAACATGTCGGCGCTTCACAGGTTGTGAGACGCAGACATGCATTACATGATATTTATATAATGTTAGGGTCAAATGCATAATTTGTTAATAATAGTCATGGGTTTAAATTACATTTGTTGGAATTACGTGGAATTGAGTAATATTTTAAAATAGGAAATTCTAGAGTTGAATTTTACAATGGTAATGTGTTTGAGTGTAATTTATTACGTGATTGAAAACTAGGGGTTATGTGTGTGAATTAAGAACACAAAAGGGGATCCAAGTGTATTTAAGGAGTTTTTGGGTGAGTCATTAAGACACCCATCCTTCCTAGGTTCTGGTACAGACATACATGTGTGTGTGTGTGTGAGTAATACGTGAAGTTTCTAGGAGAGAAAGAAGAGAAAACTTCCTTTGGTTTTCTTTATCATAGATTTTTGCCTTTTCGCCCAAAGTTCTGTCAAATTAAGGTGAGAGTTTACCGTGTACTTAGATTAGTATACTGTGGGTTTTAGTTAAGGTATGCATTTTGGATTTTCGGTGGGTTTGAATCGAAGGGTACTTTTTATAGGTAAGTTAATTGTTTTTACTAATTAGGTGTAGTTTTGATTTTGGTTTATGAAGATAAGTTATTGGGTTTGATATTAGTTAAAAATTTACATATAATTCAATGGTATAATTGATTCTATATGTATTCGAGAGTTGTGGGATGTGAGAGGTGTGGTTGAAAGAAGAATCGGAACCAAAACCAAAACGTGGGAAAAACCAATAAAGAACCGGTACAAAATGGTGTTGTACCGGTACAAGGGCCTTTTAGTCGGGAATGAACCGGTAAAACATCAAAAGAACCATTACAAAAGGGTTATGTTCAAAGATGAACTGGTACAAAGAGGTTGTAGGGGTACAAGACCTTCTGTTTTGCGATGACCCGGTACAAATAAAGTTGTACCGGTACAAGTGTTGGTTTCTACTTATGAATTGGTACAACTTGTACCAGTACAAACAGGGGCGGAGCCACCCTTGGGCTAGGGTGGGCACATCCCCCCTCTCATCAATTTTTTTTCTTCACATTAGACATATATTTTTTAAAATAAAATTTAGACATTTAATTGTGTCCGTCCTATTATTGTGTTCTACTGATATATATTTAAATAGACTCTTACCTAAATTATTGTTAACTTTTTGAACAATATTATTGAAACATAATTTGAGGATTTAATGCATTGTGATATTAAGTTTAATAGTGAGTTTCAATATTTAATAAACTCCACTATCTATCCGATGGTCACAACCCATTAGGTCTCCACCAATTAAATCTTAAATTAGGTGCAACTAATATTATTGTTTACTTTTAGACACGTTTCAGACATGTCTGAATATGTTTTGAACATAATGAGGTTATTTTAAATTATAGGGTTATTTCGTTATTGTATAAAAATGTGTTGTTATCATAAATGGAAGATTGTTATCTCGATTTTATATATATAAAAAATATTATTGATATGATTGATTTATAACTCTTTCAAATAATAAAAACATGTCAAGGTCAATTGTAAGTGACAATAATTAGTTTCATTCTTGATAAGAAATTTTATTTATTTATTTTTTTGTCTATGTTATGCATATCGATTTTTAATCTTTATGTTTATTGAACTTTTAAGTATTAAATATAATTTCAATAATTATGAATTTATGAACTTCCATGGTCAATTTAAAAAAAAATTAAATATGCTAATGTGCCCACCCTAAAAAAAAATTCTGGCTCCGCCCTTGGGTACAAACAAGTCTTTTCTCCATTTTTGTCCTGTTGCTTTGGGTTCGTCGTCCGTTCAATTTCGAACCTTTTCGAAGCATGCTGATGGGTTCAAATCAATCATAATTGATTTTATTTAAATACATAACTAAATCTAAGGGTTTATTTACACTTTATTGATTAGATGGGGGATTGGGAATGTGTTGTTTCAAGCATGATTACTCATTAATTTATGTGTATACATGATAGAATACTCATGTGTCTTGTGCTCACTTATGTATTAGGTGCGGAGGCGACAACATTGACGCCGGTCTCACCTCTTGTGTGAGCCTGCTTCATGAGCAAAGTACCACTTCCTGATTTATCTTCGTTCTCTGGCTGTTGCAAAATATTTTGGAGCATTATTGAATAAGCTAAAAGCCTAAACCATATAAATAATAATGTCGTATGAGAGTGTTATCCCACACCCTTACGCTGCCCTGATGCATTGTGCTGAAAGACTATCCTTTTTTCAATGAATGCCATGGTTGTCAAGAATGAAAATACTGAATAGGTTTAGTGGAAGATCTTTGGGTTTCCAAAGTAGACAACTAGTCATAATGGTCTCCTATGTTTCCATGTCACTGGATTAATTGCTTTGGTTTCTTGTAGTATCTAGCAAACTCTGCATTAGCAAATACCAGTGTTGCGAGCATGACTGTCTTGACTTCTACATCTGGACTTTTCACGCTTTTCTTTGGAGCACTCCTGGGACAGGACTCTGTAACTGTTGGAAAAGTGGTTGCTGTCTGTATCAGTATGACTGGTGTTGCAATGACTACGATTGGAAAAACTTGGGCCACTGATGAAATGCTGAGCGCTTCTGAGTAAGTCCAAGCAGTTACTTCCAGCACTGTAGGAAGCTTTTACTTGGCTATGTGCATTTCCAAGACCCATGTATATCATAGATTTCACACCAACTCTTTCTTTCATGTCCTGCAAAATATGTGTACTTACATTGATGTCTGGGTCCAAGATGCTTTTACAGGTCTCAGCTTTAGTTAAAGAGCAGTGTGAGAGTTGATGCATCCCACTAAAGAAGGGCCATTACAGTTTTGTTACAGATAGGGTGTTGAGAGAGATGTGGACTAGGTATAGACCTAACTTTTGGCATTATTTACACAAAATGGCTGCCCGACTTGAGCTCACAGTATCCCAAAATCCCAAGAGTGATACCATTGATAATTTGCAATTTACCAAGTATTTGTTAAATAAAGAATTTCTGGAAAGATGAGAACGAAATAACCCTCATGTGTCGTATTTATTTAGTTGAAGAAGCCTATAACATAGAATGCAATGTCAATAATTTTACCAGGTTGTATGTCACCCTGGAATGTAACATGATGTAGTAGACTTATATGCAGCCAAAGATGGCATAAGATAAATTATCTTCTGAATGCGCTAGAGTGCAATATGGCATAAAATAGCACAGACAGACTAGTAGTCTTAATATTCTATTTAGTGTCTGTAATAATAATTTGGGTCGAGTATTATATCTAATGCTGATGCAGCCGGCAAAGACTCTTCTTTTTGTAAGAGAAAGGCTTATCTTGAAAAAGCTAACTTTAGTTAGGCTAATAATAGATGGTGTGCAAGGTTTTAAAATTAGGATCCTACCTTGGATTGATGGGATAAGTTAAAGGATCATGTTCGTAGAATTGGATTGAGAATCATAACATTCGACGAACTAAAAAATGAGAGGATAAATATATGAAACAATGCAAAATATCAAAAAAAATAATGTGGAATTCTTAAAACATGAATCAAACTAGCCCAATATATATATTGCAAATGGAAATGTTATGGAAAACATAAAACTTATAGATATGATTAAATTTCACAAACTACAATCGGAACATTGAAGAGGATTGAAAATTCAAAGTCGGGGTGTTAATCTTGTCAAGGTGAATAACTTGGATGTTCGACATCCAAACCAGAAAAAAAAAAGGATCCCCAGAAAAAAAAAGGTGGAAGACTAACTGACTATAATCACTCGTGAGTTTTTGTAATGAAAAGAATTTTTTGTTTTTCATGTGTTGAAATTCTCCAATAGACTAAAATTATACCAGACAAACTTATTTGAATTGAGTCTTTAAATATTAAGACAATAAATATGAATTGGGTCAACTCAAACTAAATGTGCCAAACAAACAAGCCCAACAACTTAGATCGGTAAAATCGCAACTTGGATTGCTTATATCGGATTGTAGGATCGTAAGATGCTACTATCCATTTTAATAATCATGACTGTTTTTTGTTTCATCTGAGATTAACCAAAAAATTGTCTGTATTAATTTTTGTGTTTCACTTTATCAGTGTTGGCAATTTAGATAGCCTTTACTTTCACCTGCAGTTTCACTGTATTTTTGTCTAGAAATGTGTCTTGAACTAAATTCTATTTATGTTGCCAAGGAGTAAAAGACATTCCATCACCGGGGACATTTTTGGCCTTCTCTCAGCAGTATCATATGGCTTATTTACAGGTAAAATGTTATGCATGAAATGGAATAATTTAATATAACATTTCAAATTAGAAAGTTCGTTGATCAAAATTAAGTGAATAATGTCCTAGAATTGCTCACTGCAGTGCTGCTAAAGAAATCTGCGGGATCTGAAGGAGACAAGGTTGATGTGCAAAAATTCTTCGGATATATTGGATTGTTTACTCTCCTTGGCCTTTGGTGGCTTGGTAAGAGGACCAATAATCTGAATGATTTTTCCTTTGAAATTTTGATAACTCAAGGACAAACTTCCTTAAAGTGTGTGTGTGTGTAAGTTAGGTTTCAGTGTCAAAGTATGTGAAAACTACTGTATGAAACTTGAGCAGAACTCAAGGGCTCAATTGTTTATTTCCTTCTGAAGATCAGCTTTGAAAGATTAACAGCCCACATAGAGCACCAAGTTTTGGTGGCAGTTTCAGATGGTTAGTGGAACGACTTTTGAAGATCTAAGTGGGAGTTATTGCTTCCATAGTCCTCTATATTCATCTTCTTGTTCTTCTTCAGTTTCTTTTAACAGGGAAGATCACCTCCTCTCTTTTCTATTGATTCCCTTCTCTCCCCAATACAGTTCCATTAAGCCTCCTATACCTTCGTAATTCTGAAATTGTAAATGCAAATTCTATGCATCAAACAGATGGCCTCATTTTAATGTTGTGAAAGTGGAATAACTCAACTTCCACTGGCAGAGCTACCGTCCATCCTCAACTTTCCAATTTCTTTTATATGGTATATTATACATATATGTTAATGTATTAAACATTGCACAAATTTATATTGTGCCTACCCTTGTATTTTCGTATAGACACTCTTAAATGACTATGATCATGTTATGAACATTTTTTTGACACACCTGAAAGTTTTGGACATATTAGAGGATAGAAAAAAAATTAGAAAAAGTTAATAAAAAATTTTATAGGCAAACAAAAATTGTTAGTGTCATAATTTGCTACAATATAAGGTCATTTTGTAATTATATGAATGAACAGGGTCATAACTCAAAAATGGCAAAAACATTTATATTTAAAAAAAGAAAACCCATACAACCTATATGTTCGTTCGATAAGATTACCAATCGATGACTATGCTATTCTCTAAGAACTGTGCAACCTGTGACTTGACTTTATTTGAAACTTGGTGGGTCAACGACAACATGAAGTATGACTTTTTAGTTTTATTAGAGAATAGCATTGTCGTCGATTGGTAATCTCGATGGCAACACGACCTATGAAAATCATGGGTAGGCCCTTGTCCTATGATTTTTTCCCTTGGAATCATTGTTGTTTTCCTTTCCAAAAAAAAACCGTTGTTTTGAAGCTTATAAAGTTCCTCACCCATGATTTACATTGTTTCATTGTTGATGCAGTATGGCCTCTAAATGCTCTGGGGATAGAACCTCAATTCATATTTCCACGTTCATCATCCATCGGAGAAGTCGTGCTGCTAAATGGCTTCCTTGGGAGTGTTTTATCAGATTATTTTTGGTATATGGAGTTGCATGCTTATACTTATGTGCTCTTTGGCCACCACAAGGGATGTCATTTTAACATTTGGATTCTCACAGCATCTGAACATAGGATCCATCCCATAAAATGCAGTCATCATGAAAAAAAACCCCTCCCTCTCCCTGGAAAAAATCCCCACAATAAAAAAAGAAGATAAAAAGGGATAAAATCTATTTTTCCAAGTTTTTTTTGTAGATGGAGGATAAATGTTGTGGAATATTACCTTTCTTATAAATTAGGATTTTTTTTTCTTGAAGTGCCAGATATACTTTATTTTAAAAGAAAAATAGAATGACCCCAATTTTTGAATTGTATTGGTTAATTTTTATTTAGGAACTGCAAAGTTCTGCTGCCGCCATAACTTTTTTCCAGTACCAATAAATAAAAACTAACCATTCATGAAACAGGGCCCTTTCTGTGGTTTGTACAAGCCCATTAGTTGCAACGCTAGGCATGTCCTTGACAATACCTCTTGCTATGATAGCTGACATGATAGTCCACGGCCGTCACTATTCTGCAATCTACATCATTGGATGCATTCAGGTACATTTTGACATATATTAGTCTAAACCATTTTTTATTATTGTAATCTCTATGTTTTGATTAGTTTACCAAAAACCTTCTCTAAACAATCCAATTTAATTCAGGTTTTTGCAGGATTTGTTATAGCTAACCTTTCTGACAAGTACTTCTTTAGAGGATGTGAATAGCGGCTAAACGTCTAAACGTCTTTTGGGGAAGCAGAAATGTGTATTCTGACTGCATATGTGTAACCTTCGAAAACATTTGAGACTAGTGTTGGTCTCCTTTCTGCTGTGTTATCAACATCTTACACGTACTTGAAATCAATATAGATGCTTTTTGATGTACTATATCAGGCTTCTGTGAATATGGAATAAGTCTAGCGTGACATTTTGGATTCAGTTTTCCATGCTGTTTGAATGGAAAAATTATACTACATTTGCGTTTGAACAATTGCTTATGAGCGACATTGCTTTTACTAGTTTAGTTACGATATAAGCAGTCCTGAAGAAGATTTTATTGCTGTTAGAATCGTCCCTTGCAGTTTTGCTGATTGCTGCAGAAAACTAGTCTGTTCCACGTAACCCACTGTCATTTTGTAGTTGGAATATTTTCTGTGTAAACAGCATGTTTCATGAGTCTGGTAGGCCTGAATGTCAAGGGGCCTTTCTTTTGGTATAATCTGCACAACAGAGCATGGTTATCTCCGTGGAGGGTTGGATGGTAGTTTGTAGTTTGATCAACATTGCAAAAGGATATACACTAGAAACGGATTTTGGCACTGTTGGCGAAGTCATTGTCTTGGATTTGTTCAGTGTACACTGGATTAGGAATCCTGCCATCAGCATTGATGTTATTGTTTTTGGAAGCTGCGTGTTACCTAATCCTGGGAGAAGCTTTAATGGTAAAGCAAGCCGAGTGAGCACGTCATGGACGATGCTAATCCTGGAAGAAGATTTCTTAGTTGTGAAAAATATGTGGTGCATATATTTTTTTTTAGTCTTGTTTTCTATTTTCTATTTGTTTTTGGCAAATATTAATTTTGTCCATCTTGCCCCAAAAAATGCCTGAAAAATCGAAAGTCATCATCCCCAGGTTGTTGAAGTCGATGCACAAGAGTGAAAACCAACTTAAAAAAGCCAAATCCAGGGAAGGTGTTTGTGGGTTGTTTTGGTCATTGTAATGTTTATTTTAATTTCCTCGGCTGTCCATACTACTTCATTACCACGAATCATATAGATAAATTAGTTATTTCATGTGCCTGAAGATACAAAATAGTAAAAAAAGTAGTCAACAATAAACATATTTATATTCATCCAAAATCAAATTAAAAAGATAGAGGAAAGAGAAAAGAATTTAAACACTGGTTGTAGTGAGGGTGAGCAGTGGTAGGAGACGGTGATAGTTATGATGGATGATGACAACCAATTGTGATGGTGGCAGACATGGGTGACAATGTTGATAGTAGTTGTGGGCCAGTGGGGGTGAAGGTGGGGCAATGGGAGTGATGGTGAAATAGTGACGATGGTAGTAAGGTAGTGTTGGTGTGACACTAACCGAGTGGTGGTGGTGGTGGTGGATGTTGTGGAAGAGGTGGTGGTGGGGTGATAGTAGTGGCAATTGTAAACCCCACATTCTTATCGTTATATAGTAACGTAATTATATGTTTGCAATGATAATATATGTAATGATGTATGCATGAACTATGTAGATGGTAAGCGTAGAAATAAAAATGTTAGTCGAGGTAATATAGTAGGTTGTAGAAGCTTGAAAGTATTCCGGAGTGAAAGCACATTTTAGAGAAAATTTGGGTAAAAAATAATTTGAACACTGCCTTAGTAATTTAATCATAACTTTTTACCCTGATGTCCGTCTGAGCTGAAATTTTTATAGTAGATACTAGACTTCCAAGTCTACAAAAGTGTATTTCACGAAAATTTTTCAAATTGACTTCTAAATAGGGCAAAACTTCATTGAAAGTTACAGTAGAATCTGGAATAACGTTCGAACGTGAAAGTACCTTCGAACGACCAACGTTCGAACGTGAAAGTCCGTTCGAACAACAGTTCATTCCAGTATTCTTGTCTAATGGAAAAACAAAAGTACTGAAAGCAGGTGACGTTCGAACACCAATGACGTTCAAACGTGGGCAACGAATCAGAACATCAGATTTACGTCAGTTGAACTTCTTTCTCACCCTATAAATACATAGTGCCGCCTCCCTTAGCTCCAATATAACATTTCTAACCCTAGGAAGACTTAAAAAGGAAGAAATAAGGGGAAAACACGAGATCAAGGGAGGATTTTCATCTTGAAGAGGATCAAATTTCATTTTTAAGAACACTACGGAAGAAGAAGGTAGGAGTTTTCTTTCACTCTTGTTCATTGATGCTAGGATTTATATATATACATGTTTTGACTCTCAAGCTTATATATATGTATTGAAATCCTTGGTTTTTGATTGTTCTTGCAAATCTTACCATGTTTTGATGGAATTTATAGTTTGATAGCCATAAAATGTCATACCCCAAAATCCGGGGATCCTTTTAACCGTTGATAGCCCATCAACCCGCGAAAATACCCGTGGATGTCACTTGATCTGACACCACAACCATAACATTTCCCACAATTGGGATTTAAACCCACTCGGGTGATCTGTGTTCCATTAATCATTTAATTTAACTGAGACCTAATAAGCCCCTCTAATAGTTATAAAGGGGGTAATGGGTTGCAAATGGGAGATGAATCTTGTACAAGTTATCATTTAAATCCATTGAGGTCTAATGAGCCTCAATATAACTCAATTAGTGTCTCTTTGCATCATTGGAATCAAAGAAAACAAAGTCCAAAAGTATGGGAAGAAGGCTTTAGAATTACACATTTGTCTTTCGGCAGCTCCGGAGCAACAAACTCACTGGACCAAACTGCTCCGGAGCAATCCGACTGCCGAATTTTTTTTGGCGACTTCCAGTGAGATTTTGACCCACTTATAGGTTGATTTGAAAATTTTTCATTAGATACACTTTTGTAGCCCTGGGTGTCTACTATCTATTGTCAAAATTTTAGGTCATTTGGACATCACAATAAAAAGTTATGGCTCATACACTAGACAGTGTCTGAATTCCCATATGTCCAATCGTGTTTGATTTCAACCCCCAAACCAATCCATTCCAAAATCAACCCAACCTATCCAAGGTCATCCAAAACTTGTACAACATACATTTTGGTCCCAAATATAGTTAATGCAAGTTCTATTACACACCCTTGCATAATTTTACATGCCAAAATGGAATTTAACTAAGAGTTTTACAAAACTTAATTCAAAAGCCACAACTCGGATTTTCTTCAACCAGGAGCCATCCGCCGGAACATGTCCCATACTTGAAATTTTTTTCCGTATCGGGTGAGTCAACGCCAAGTAGAGAAAGTCCTACAAAGGTTACTCACCCCCTAGATGCACATGCTCATGTAGCAATCACATGCAACACATAACCAAATATTTAACACACAAACATGCATTCTATATTGGAATGCAACTATGCTATGTTATGGAATGAGGTGACACTCACTCATGCATTTCAACCCGAGTCCTCACCGACTCTCACAATACCATGCAACACCCAAAGTGTAATGCAACACGTCTATCGACGAAAAAATCCTTCTAATGATTGTTTTGAATAACAAATCATTTGTTTTATAAAATCCGATCATTATTGGGAATCTACCTATTGAATGGGTGTTTTTATAACAAAATCTTGTGATTTCTTTAGGCAACGGATTCTCGGAATTACACCGCCGGCTCCGTGGGCCATGCCACTTTTCTGGAATTTCACCTTAGGGGAGTGACCGAACCAAGTGGTTTGGGGTTTTTCACCCGAGGAAGTCGTCATGCCCCATCTTGCTATACCCAACACAAATTTTTCCTTATGCCATGCAACCATACAACTCAAAAAAGATTCATCGATCCACTTTCTCCCGAGTCCACACATCAAGCACCATACCAGGTGTTGATTATATCCATGCATCTCCCACACACCAACACTCATGCAATTGTCCCATGAATGTGATGCCATGAACATGCTCAATGTACAATGGTTCAAAATGAGCAATATATCCACATATCATGGAATTTAGATCATAGGCATATAAATTCCATACATTATCATCATAAACAATATATCAATGAGCATATGTCAACACACCAATAACACATTTCAACATGTTATTCCAATGACCTTAAACAAATTATCTAGACAACCAATCAAGACATATTATCAAACACCTCATAGGCACTAACATATGATCACACATTATGCCCAAATAAATCATTTAAACATCCAAGGCATTTCATCAATATCACCAAGTTATATAGTGAATCACATATAACTTTCACGCATCACAATTTAGCTAGCAACAAGCCTAAGCTAATTTCATGCTCATCTTTCCATTCTCATAACCATAAACACATATATACATCATTACACATGCATATATATATATATATATCCCCTTAACCTAGCTACACCTAAGGTAGAATAATCCAATGTAGGAATAACCCCTACCTCTTGGAGCGTGAGAAAAACCCGTAGGAAGCGCCCAAGACCCGAAAACCTAACTCGAATCTTGATTCTCCTAACTCTTGACTTTTCACCTTCGGTGAAATTGATTGTTTTTGGTACCCACGTGTAGCCCTAGTCGCGTAGATTACTTCTCCCTTCTAACCCGACGGAATCCGAGCGACGGAAGTCGAAAAAATCGCCGGAGAAAGCTTGAAGAAAACCCCTTTTCTCTCTCTTTCCCTTCCTCTCTCTATGTGGCCGGCCAACAAGGTTGAAAGTGTTGAGAATATCTCACTTTGAGATATTTTAGCCCCTATTTATATTTTTAAATGTGCGGTTCTTGTTACACCGCTCGTTTATTATTTTTGGGTCCGTTTTTCGCCCCGAAACGATTCATTAAAACTCGGATTACGTTCAAATTGATTTTATTTGAAATTTTATTTATTTATTAAGGATATTTTAAAAAAATAATTTTTAGGAGCCCTGAAATTTATTTCGCCACGCAGGCGCCTCGATTTACGTGTAAAAATTTGACTATCTCAGAACTCGACGAAATTTTTGATGGTTACTAGATTTCGTGTTGCGAATCCAATGGCGCACTCCGTTTCCTCATTCAAGGTCTAGAACATAAGTATTTTAACCGCACCATAGTGACAAATTACGATTTTGCCCTTATTCCAAAAAAGTTCAAAATTTTTCGGGTCTCACATAAAACCTTTGTTCTTGACATCCAAACACTAGTTTTTCAAGAAGTAAGATTTTTTTTTTTTATGTTCATTTGTTCTTGATTTCAAAACTTGATATTCAATTGTTCTTGATAACCATTTGTTATTGATTTCAAAACTTGCTATTCAATTGTTCTTGATATCAAAACTTGATATTCATTTTGTTCTTGATTTCAAAACTTGATATTCAATTGTTCTTGATATCAAAACTTGATATTCAATTATTCTTGATATTCATTATTCTTGATTCAAAACCTAGTTTTTCAATAAAGATTGATTTTTCTTCTTGATGTCCCTTTGTTCTAAATTTTAAAACTCTAGTGCATTGTTGAACACTAAAGATTATTTTTTTTGATGATCTCTTGCTTATTTTCTTGAATTGCTCCATTGGAAAATACCTATAATTGGGTATTTTTGGATTTACTTGTGATTTGAGAAAATTGGTTGGTATTGCATTTCTTGTACAGTGGTTGTGATGGGGCTGAATTGCCTTCGAGAGTTTTCGTAGAGTGTTAGAGGTTAATCTATCCCAGTGGGGATGAGATAGTTGCCTAACACTTGTAGTGGATTGTTATTTGTGAGAGCAACAACTATTGTTCACATACGTTCAAAGCTGAGAGATGATATACTTTTCCTTGGAAGGATTCGTCAATGTCGTGGGAGACGGTATACACCCTTCCTAAAGTGGTTTGATGTGGGTGAATGAAGTAGAATTGTGGTGTAGATTCCTGAGAAATGACTAATATACCCGAGATATAGATATACAAACTTTGGGTTATTGTTTATTGTTGTGAAAATAGGTTATTACAGGAACTTGTTGGAATTAGTATATGGTTGGAAATGACTTATTGTTTGGAATTGGTTTTACTTTTTCATTTACTTTATTGTTTTTGCTTAAACTTGAGATCGGATGCACTGTCACTATTTTCTTTCAAAATTTATTTATGATATTTATGAAATAAAATCGACTTTTTTTATATGTTTTCAAATCCTATTCGAGTTTGAGAGAATTTTCCTATAGAGCTTAGTGTTTATCTATTCTCAGATTTTGGTTTAAAGGAAGAGCTTAGAATCAATGAGCAAGTAGCTTGGGAAGCTCAATTGGATGTAAGCGTGGATCTCGAGGGAAATATCTAGAGTTGTTTTTTTTTATATCCTAGACTAGGAGATACATTTTAGAACAGTGCATGAATGATATTATGTTTATTTCACTGCAAGATAATACTTATTTTTTTGGATGTAAATGTCATGGTTTGGCATAGTCCTTTGGATGGTGCTATAAATATTATGTATGATGAATGCAATTTTTTTAATTTACGGATTTCATTAGTTGCTCTCATGATGTGAATAGTTTGAGTTAGTAATGCTGTTCAAGATGGATTTTGAGGCGTTACTGTAAAACCCGTGATTTTTTTTTAATTTTTTTCGGAAAGAGTAGATGGTCATTTTACCACTATAACATAAAATTGAAATACGGGTTCTATAAACCTCAGATGAGGAAACGGAGTTCGCCGTTGGAATCGTATCGCAAAATCTAGTCACCTTGTCGAATTTCGTCGAATTTTGAAATAGTCGGATGCTTGTACACGTCGTTCGAGGCAACTAGGTGGCGGATGACCCCACAAAGACATCCAAAATTTTTTTTCTTAAAATATAAGTATAATTGAATTAAAGTACCAATAACATAAAGTTGGGCTAAACACGGAACGTAATAAATCGTTTTGGGGTGAAAGCGGACCCGAATAAGCGGAGGACACTTGGCACGATTTGTGCCATGTCTCGAAAAATATAAATAGGGTCTTAAATGGGATATTTTCAGTAGAAATATCTCATTCTTCAGCTCATTTCATCCGTCCAAGAGAGAGAAGAGAGTTCTTCAAGTTCTCCTTCAATTTCCTCGTAGTTCCGTCGCTTGGATTCCGTCGAGCCAAGAGGAAAAGTCGATCTCCGTCATGAGGGATACGTCTACGTACCAAAAACAAGAGATTTCACCGAATATTCATAAGTAGAGATTTGATAAATCAAGAGTTCTTGAGTTGTTTTGTTGTTATAGAAGTTTTCTACATTTCTAGGGTTCTTCCTACCTTAGATTATTCTTTCTTTAGATGTTGGTAAACTAAGAGTACATTTATATATATGCCTATGTATTGACTTTGTACATATGTATATGGTTATGGAAGTGAAAAAGTGAGCATGAAAATGATTTAGGCTAGTTTCTAGCTTGAATTTGGTATCTAGAAGTTACTTAAGTTCATTCTTGTAGCTTGGTAAAATTTATGCTTGAAGGTTGTGCTTAACTTATTGGATGCCTTTAAGGTGTTTAATAATATGCCTATGAGATATAAAGTGTGTTAATTGCATGAGAATATGTTGTAACATGTTTGGATATGTGGTATGTGAAATCATATGCCTATGATATGGATTGTGATTGAAATATAATTATTGATATATGCATGTCTTGATATATATTGACATTGAGACAAATATGGTAATTATATGCTTATGATATTATTTACCATGGATGAATTAGAATTGTTCATATGACATTCATAGTATATTGAACATTGTGTTGTCGTGCAATGGTGCATCACATTGCATTATGCACGAAAAATATTGCATCATATGGGTGTGTGCATGGTTGTCGTCAACACCACATTTGGTGGGTGACGGAAGGCTTGGGAAAGTTGGGCCGAAGGCCTAAAGGAGCCGTTTGGTTGCATGATGGTTTGGGTCGGGGTTAGCAAGAAGGGACTAGAAGATCCCTCGGGTGAGAGGCTTGATGATTGGATACGCACTCCGTTTGTATAAGAGTCCATAAAGTGTGTCGGTGTACGCAAAACTGTTGGTGGAAGTCCATAAATTTCGTGTCGGTTGGGTACTGTTGGTGGAAGTCCATAAATTCCGTGTTGGTTGGGTACTGTTGGTGTAAGTCCATAAATATCCACCCCCAAGAAAGACCCTAGATTGTGAATGTTATCCGATGCGTAACATGGATGACGAGTTCACATACATTGGCACTTGCGTGCGCTGAGGAGTCGGGATGGGTTCGGATCGAGTGCATGAATGAGTCTCACCTCATTGCATAACATATCATAATGAATTCCAACATTTGGTTGCATATACTTGACCGAAATGGCTGAGAATTTTTGAATGTTGCATGTGTGCATCCCATGTGCATTTAGGTGGGGAGTAGCCTCTGTAGGAATTATTCTATTGAGCGTGGCTCACCTTATAAGGGAACACATTTCAGGTGAGGGGTTTGCATCGGCAGATGGCTCCCATGTAGAGCATGAAGGGTGAAGGGCCGACTTGTGGCCTTATTTTGAAGTTTTGTAAAACATTTACGAAAATTTAGTTTTGATATGTAAATTTATGTAAAAGATTGTAATGAAACTAGTATGGATCAAGTATTTTGTGTATAACACATGTTGTGCAAGTTTTGGGTTGAGTTCGGAAGGGTTTAGAGTGGATTTGAAAGCAAAAAGGGTCGAAAAGGGGAAAACTGGACAGACAGTACCGGTACTATGAACCGATACAGTCAGTTCAAGAGAGTTGGCCATACCGGTACACTTTTCCAAGTTTTTAAAATTTCAAAACAATTTCTGCCATGTTATTGGCCTATGTTTCCCTTCCCTCCAAGGATATAAATGGAACCTAATGAGGTATAAATTATAGTATTTTGGACATGAGTTAAATCCAAATGAAAAGTTGAACCCATGTTACATTTATGGGCTAAAATCCCGGTTAAAGGGATGTTATTGACGTGGTGTCAGGTTAAGCGACATGCACGAAAATTTCCGCAGGTTGATGGAAGATTAACGGATCCCCGAATTTTGGGGCATCATAGTTACAGTGGCGGTGATGGTGGTAGTGGGGTGATGGGTGTGAAAGGGTGGCGACAGTGGTGGTGGTGGCGGCGGTGGTGATGGGGTGACAATTGTGGTGATGGTGGCGGTGGTAGAGATGTTGGTGAGGTGGTTTCCAAATACTACTTTTTTTTCAGTACTTATGAGAAGTTATAAGTATTAAAAACACTTTTAAAAAGTCATACCAAATACACTCTTAGGAGTCTATTTTTCCTATTAAATTTGGAGTGTTAATATTAGTCGTTGGATCAACTTTAAAGTAAAATTTAAAGAGATCTTAACCTCGAATAGAACAAATCATTTTATTTATCTTTTCAGATTTAAATTGTATTATATTTTATTATACAGATAATTACTTACACAAATATTTAATGTCCAAATAAATTATAAATAATGGTATTAATATGAAACATTCTTAGTGATATTATATTATTTAAATCGTCATATATTGTTATTTTGGTTAGCCGTCTACAATTTTTTCATGTAAGATCTAATTTTTAAACTCTTATATCACTCTGTTACACCTCATTTTTTTTAATAATCTGGTGTGATTATTAAATAAAGGAAAAATTGTGAAAAAGTACACTTTTTAGAACTTATTTGTGGAAAAGTACTTCAATATAAAACATATGTATATAAGTTCCTTTGTTTGTAAATGTTTGGTCAAAAGGTACACTTTTGCTGAGTTGTATTTTTTTGTCTTACAGAAATGCCCTTTTCTTTTTTTAATGGGAGACAAATATGGTAGTTATGTTAGGGATTCAGTTTCCTTAATTTATGGAATAACATTTTTGAATTTTAAATTATATCTTTCTTTTTCATTCAACTTAAGTTATTCAAACATTTATAACTTTTCCATATTTGCATAATTTTGTTTTTATAAATCGTAATAATCAAGATGATAATTCTGATTCGGAAGATGATTTGCTATCTCGCACGATAATGTCATAGTGTTACAAGAAAATGTCACACTGGTACTAAAAAACGTCACACTGTTACAAACTAAATTCACACTGCTACAATGTCGTCCGTATGTTTTTTTTTATTAAATCGTTACGGACTCTTAACGTTAATCATGTTCATGTGAGGATAAATGTCAATGATAATGACTCAAATGGGGATGATCGTAATAATCAAAATGATGATTCTTATTCTTATTCAGAGGATGATATCCTGCCTTGCATGATAATGTCACAGTGCTACAAGATAATATCACACTGGTACTAAAAATATTTCACTGCTACAAACCAAATCCATATTGCTACAAACCAATATCACACTACTGCAAATCAATGTCACACTGCATACATTAACATGACGCATGTCATAATATATATGACTTCTTTGTTTTTTTTTTTTGGCAAGTGATCGAACACTTGATGTGCATGTAATACCAACCACCAGAAATAGAAAGGTAATTGACAAATGATCCGAATCAGAATCATCATCTTGATTATTACGATTTATAAAAAAAAATTATACAAATATGAAAAAGATATAAATGTTTGAATAACTTAAGTTGAATGAAAGAGAAAGATATAATTTAAAATTCAAAAATGCTATTCCATAAATTTAAGAAACTTAATTTCTAATATGGGTATTTTAGAGATTTGTTAGGTGTTGTGTACTTTTTGACTTATGTTTTTAAAAGTGATACTTTTTGCCCTATAATTTTTAAAAAGGGTACCGACCCCCTTAAAACCCTTAAATAAATCATTCATAACACAATACTTTTTTCTAAAATTAATTAGATATATATCCTGAATAAAGTTACAATATGGAGTTTAAACATAATTTAATAAAAATTAACAAAGTCTGGTACTAAATGTATAATAATAAACTTTTAGCCGCAGCCACCCTAACTTACTCTTCTGGGTTTGATCCTACTCCTGAAAAATATAAAATAGAATCAGACTTTGTTAAAAAATAAAAAAAATTCAAATATACCGAAATAGTTCCAAACCTAAGAATTTCAAAAATTTTTTTTTGAAATTTTTACCAAAACTATATACCATTTATATCAATCAAGTCCCTGAATTATGCTTTATGTTAATTTAACCCCTTAATTATATCATATGTGTCGATATAACCCTTCTGTCTAAATTTGTAGTGATAGAATTTTTCACGTTTGCATCACATAAGTAAAGAAATAGGATATAATTTAAAGGTCACTTGTTATACACCGGAGAAATTTTGTTAAATTGAACGAAAAGATCATATTAGCATAAATGGTATGGTTAAAAGACTAAATTAATAAAAAATATAGTTCGAGAAATTAATTAATAAGACTCAATAGATAATTAAATCAAACAAAATTAAATTCTTTTTTCTTGCATGATGGTCTGACACAAAGCTTTTCGGCCTCTTAGACCTCCAAAAGTTCACAATTTTTTAAGGAAAAATTTCAGCCACACCCCTCTTAATTTACTATATCTTCAAGAATACACTCTCTATTATTAAAAATATTATTGACACCACTTCTAGTTTATATTTAAACATCACTAATATTCCCTACCATTAAATTACCATTTCTAACAAAAAAATATTCATCTAAAATACCAAAAATACCCTTACATAAACCTCAAATAATTTTTCTACATAAAATTTTATTAAAATTCGAACTGTTTAAAATTTATTTTTTTACATATTAAAATTTGAATAAATTAAAATTCGATTGAAACTGATTAAATTTTATTTTTTTAATATATCAAAATTCGAGCCTACTAAAAATTATTTTTTATGTATTAAAATTTGAGCCAATATGAAATCTAGCCGAGTTGTTAGCCCCGATTAAAATTCATTTTCGAGTTCATTAAAATTTAGATTTTTTTAATTATTAAAATTTGTGTCAATTAAAATTCGATTTATTAAAATTTGAGTCAATTAAAATTTATATTTTTTTATGTATTAAAATTTGTGTTGATTAAAATTCAATGCGAATTAATTAAAATTTGATTTAAGTCGATTAAAAATAATTTTTAATTGTATCAAATAGAACTTTAATTAGTCCAAATTTTAATACATAAAAATATAATTTTTAATTGACTCAAATTTTAATATATATAAAACAATTAATTAACTTGAATTGAATTTTAATCGGCCCAAATTTTAATACGTAAAAAAAATTAAAAAATAGAGGGAATTTCATTAAAGATATGTTTATCTAGAGGGAGTGTGGATGAAATTTGTCCTCAAATATATCATGGGCAATTTGGTAAAATTATATTATAGTTAATATTTTTAATTTGATAGGGGTGTTAGTGAAGATACAGAAAATAGAGGGGTGTTGTTGAAGATATAGTAAACTTGAGGGGGTGTGGTTGAAACTTCCCCTTTTTTTAACAGTGCAGGCCGGATTGAACCCTGAAAAAAAAGTCTCTCTGATTCGTGAGGTACAGTGTTGCAATGGACAAAGGCAAAGCAGTGATGGGTGTGGGTCGTAGATGGGCCGTGGATTTCTCCGACAATTCAACCGCTCCTTCCTCTCGCGACATTCCGGATCCCCCAGGCTTCACTCGTGCTTCTCAAGATCAGGTACTTTATACCTATTTATACATACATGCATACATACATACATACATACATACATGTTTGAATATATGTGTATCCGCACATATATTGAAATTTCTGGGTTTGATTGATGTATGTTTGATAGGATGATTCAACATTGAGTCGCCAAAAGAAAGATGCTGAAGCCAATTGGAAGGCTCAGGTATTTCTCAATTTTACAGACACACTATCATAGGCATGTTTTATTTTTATTTTATTTTTTATGGTTATTTAGATTAATTTTTTGTTCGAAATAACGAGAGTAAAATAAAGATAATGTTCTAAGTATTGTTGGTTTGGTAATTTTTAAAACTTGGCTTAAATTGAAACTTTATTATCACGAGACAAATTTCACTACTTACTACCCACTTTGGTCCCTTAATGGAGGGTTATGGGAGGAGGGGACTGGATTTAGATTTATCCTCTGGTTTATCTGTACATAGTGACTGTCACCATATTTTAACCAACAATTTTGTAGTCGTTAGCCCAACTATTTTGGTACTGGATTAGAAATATCCATATTAAGACCATATGATCTTTGAAAAATGTTTTATTAATTTTTGAGCGATATGTAGTGATGATGCACAAATTAGTATCATGCAAGATCAACAGTCGAGTATATGTAAGGGTGCAATTAATGAGCAGTAAATAGACAATCAAGTGGCAAAACAGTAAATAAGAACAAACACGCAGATTTATAGTGATTCGGTTTAGGTGACTTATTCTACCCTCAGGAACAGCAGCGGTGGTCGGAGATCTTTATTGATGGATAAAAGTCACCAGCAGAGTAGACTCCAGGAGAATTGCAATGCTCTGGGAGAGAGAAACTTGAAGTGTAGAGAGGTGAGTGAGATGTAGAGGTATCTTGAGGTCTCAAGGCGATCGACATGTCCTCTATGTGGGGAGGACTTACATTATATATGTTTAGAGAGACGGTAACGTGATGGAGTGGACTCTACCGCTTTGATAAGTACAATTAAGGTAGGATTTGATCTCCATGATGCATATTCCGACATTCTCTCCACGTGCTCTTATTCCTTCGGATTTTTTGGATCTTGAGCCGGGTTGGAGTGGCGAAGTGAGGAAGATCAAAGAGAGGTAGGAGGAACCTGGACGGCGCCCCCTTTGGTAGCGCCAGGGCTTGGGCGGGCCCCCTTGGGTGGCACCCCTTGGGCTTTTGGGTGCTGGTGACTTGGGCTCATTTTGGCGCCGGTGATTTGAGGCCCTCTTTGTTTATTGGGCCTGACCCAGTTGATTTTGGGCTCTTCAGGTAGTATGATGTATAAATCCTGGTGCCAGCTCCTTATTAGTCGCAGATTTACTATTAGGTCAATGCACCAGTGATTTTGAATGGGATTTACACTTGGGCATCCACCTGCTGCAACTCTACCATTAGGCCAAGACACAACGTGCTATCGAAATGAAGTTGGTTACTTGGCTTGCTACTTCTAGGTTGGGAAGAGTATGCAATATTTTTTTTCCTTTTTTGTGATTTACAGTGTAGCAACTTTGCTTTGTTTTTGCAATAATAAGAAGATCAGAAGAAATAACATAATGCGAATATTTGTGCATTTATTATTAACAAAATGGTACTTCTAGTTTACGGTTGAATTTGAGATTCTTTTCATTGTTAATTTGACAGTAAAATTGAGGATTAGACCTAAATTAAATGCAGCCTCCTTTATGTTGTTGATATGGAGTTTTGAAAATTCTGAAAATATGATAGGAAGTAGTGTTAGCCTGTTAGGTTTTACAATAAAGTGTAAAGGGATCCTTGGAAATTTGGAAGAGAGGGTTGGGGAAAAGGGTTAAAGCTTAAAAGTGTTGTGACATATGGGAAATTGCCATTTAAATCCATTCCATAACAGTTTCAAAAGCAGCAACAGCACCGCCAAATATTGCTGACTTATTTTGTTCAAAAAGTTGGGTAAAACAGAATGTTAATTGGATTGAAATCAACTTGGCGATGAAACCGGAAACAAATATTTTTTTTTGAACTGTTTCGGAGACAAATTGACTGACAGAAAACAGAGCAGTTTAATGGTGTCTGTGAGGGGTAGACTGGGTCCAGACCAGACAGTTCTGCTGAGGCTTTTTAGATTTTTTACTGACTTGTCTTGATATATTAGATGTGATTTATGTTGAAGGACATTAACTCAAAATATAGCATAAATATAAGAGTGGGTGTCTCTGATTTATCTTTACAGAACCTTTCTTTTTGGTTTTGTGGAATGGCAAGTTGAATTGCACTGATCTCCTTATGTTTTTCCCTATGTTTGGTAGCTCAAAGCAAAATATAGCCAAATTCAATGTGCCAGATCGACTAATTAGCTGCACTTTCAAATCTCTCTCTCTCTCTCTCTCTCACACACACACACACACACACACACACAGATATGTTTAAGTTAACAGTAGCAAATTAATGACAAAAAATGATGTGGACTCAATTGTGGCAACCAGTCTGGGCTTTAGGAGGACCTTGGACCAAAAGCTAGAATTAATTTCGCTTGGGGTGCTATTTTAGAAGGACATCAGTATGGGATATCTCTTAGTGTTTGTATTCCCATAGTGCAATGGTATAAACAAATATCTGCTTATGACTAGGTTTTCCTAAATTCTCAAACATTTTGATCAGTTGCATTACTGCTGTTGAAGTTTCTTTCTACTTTTACTACATTTGGTGCTGTGATTGCAAATGGCCCGATTATAATGGCTAGTTTTGGTGTTGTTGATTTTTGTCTCCACAGAAAGCATGGGAAGTGGCACAAGCCCCTTTCAAGAATTTATTTATGATGGGCTTCATGATGTGGATGGCTGGAAGCACAGTTCATTTGTTTAGCATTGGCATCACATTTTCAGCTCTTTGGCAGCCCATAAGTGCTCTTCAAGGTGTTGGAAAAGGTAAGGCATCAGAACACCACAACTTTTACATGGCGACCATACATTTATTTGCACTTTGTAATTTTTCTGGAAGTGTTTTACTGCTTTTGAATGGAGAAGAGAGGAAGGAGAAGGGATAGGTGGTTACTTAGTCTGAAGCTTTGATAACCATGAAAAGTGGCCCTAATGTTGTGAAAATTCAAGCCCATGTGCTTCTATTCTCTTGAATAGCAATAAGAGTCGATCATTCTTTTTTATGTTGGTTCCTGATTACCATTTTTATTATGACTTATATGAACCTTTCCATATAATATATGTGGATGAAGTCAAATATGTTAACATTTATTGCAATTGTGACTTACCCAAAACAAAGATCATTGTAGCAATTTTAATGTTCAAGGCTTTATTGCTCAACCAATTTTTCTTACATGAAACAAACATAACTGTGTATGGGTTCTTTTTTATCTGGTGCGTGCGGAATTGTCTTTGGTGAAACCACCACACCCTTTGAGGCATTCTATCATTTCCAGCATGAAGAATGAATATGGGCCAAAATAAAATGCTGATTTATCGAAGCAATTTTATTTGCCAACTGGTTTGATTTGGTGGTTATTGAAGCATTCACATGGTTTGAATATCTGTATATTTTTACCTCTTAATTGGCATGCACATTTCATGATTATTCTTAAAATCAACCTTGCTAACTGTCAATTTCGTGTTGCAGTTTTTGAGCCTTACAAGGACAACAAAGTGGACCTCCTTGGGCCCAAATTAGTATATATTGCTCTTAATTTGGTGGGTCTAGGACTGGGTGTCTGGAAGGTGAAATTTCTTTTTCAACCTTCTACATAAGTGCATTGTAAATCTTCATATCTCTAATGTTCTTCTTTCTTATATCAAATTAATTGGTGTTCACAGCTTAACACATTGGGTCTTCTTCCCACCCATGCATCAGACTGGGTTTCATCCTTGCCCCCTGCTCAGGTAAAATTCTTGTCATTGACTAGCATGCTGTTTTTTACGTTCATTGGTCTAGAAGTTCATTTGCTAAGGGGGAAACAATAACATGATTAGAGTTAGCAGTTTACTTGGGAATGATGAACTTATAAGCTTTGAAGTTAGGAGGACCATTCAAAACTTGTGGCCTAAGTTTCCCCAAATCTCACTTTTTCCCACGGAGTTTCATGAACTGTTTGAGTGAAGGGAACTCAATATGAACTAGTGAAAGTATTTTCCTCAATCTTATAGTGCACCGCAATTATAAGCTTTGCTACTTTGCTTTAATTTTCTTCTCTAATATCCTGATATACATGAGATTGACGTTATTCGAGTACCCCAATTCTCTGTTTGCTAATCTGAGGTGTTATCATGTTGTGAATATGATGGTTTTAAACATAGCCACAATGTCTCAATGTCAACTGGTGACTGGGCAATGATTTGATCTTACTGCATCAAACAACACTGGAATAACTACAGCTGGATGCTCAAATGTAGCTGGTGTATAATTTTAAATGAATCAGTATCAGGTCCTATGCCTGTCCTCAGCCTATAAGATGTCGTGGTTACACTTTATAAGCCGACTTTCTCTGAAGATAGTTCAAGGTTTCATGGGGTAGCAGTTTTCCAGAATATAGTCATGTGGCTTTCAAGTTTCTCCGTAAGAAGCATGAGACATCTCTAGTTTTCATAGCTGGAATGTTAAACAGAAGATTTTAGAAATAATTTAATTTAAAGTAGTCAAGGATCAAAATTTCGTTTCAGTGAATTGATTCTGTCACCTAGAAAGCAGAAACGTTTCGACGTGTTTCGGAAACGTTTCGATCTGTTTCGAAAGCATAATGAAAAAAAATAAAAAAAATTAAGAATTATTTTTTCAAAACATTTGGTTGAAATATACCAAAATATGTTGAAATATCTTGAAACATTCTGAAATAATTGTGCAAATGCATTGAAATATAACAAAACATTTCGAAACATTATGGAACACCTCGAAGTATTAAAATTTTGATCCCATTACTAATTCGTTTCGATCTCAGAAACAGGAATGTTTCAGATGTTTTGATCATTTCGAAACGATATTTTGATCTTTGAAAGTAGTATATTTGTTACTCAATTTGGCCTTGCTCATGAAGTATTCGATTCTTAAAATCTATGCATTTTACCATTATTGAAATTTGAAAAAGAAAAAGGTGTTTGCATTAGTGTCTCCGGCATAGATATTACTGCATGGAAGCGCTGAAGTTACTTGCAAGATCAGGAGAAGATTTTGCAGATAGGTTTACAAGGTTCTTTTCGTATTGGTTTATGAGCTTCTTTTCGCAGATAGGTTGAAATGATGATCTTAGATTTGTGATTTTCACTGATTCTTACACCATTTGATTGCTTCAAAGATAATAACCAAAGGAGGTTGATTGTAGCGCAATAACAAGTAGATCTTATTCTCTCAGCGTTTCTCAATTTTATGTGCCCCAGCACGAGTCATATTAGCTATGGGCTAGAAAGTATTTTCATTCTAGCCTCGAAGCCTGAGGCATGACTGATGGCTCTGAGCACTTCTCTACCTTGTGTATTGTTTGGAGGAATATATTTCTCCGAAGAAGCCATCAACAATTGGAGAAAGAGCAGGGATAAAGTTCGGTGGGATTAGAGAATATGAAGTGGGTTGCTATGGGATTGTTAAATACCCGTGAGTTTCTCCAATGATGACTTTCACAGTGCTCAAAGTCATCTTATTTTTTGGAAGAATCACATTCACATCGATGAAAGTTATCCTTTAAATGACCTTTCTTGTCACAAATATGGCTTGAATCTGATGTGCTATTAGAAAATTTATTGTATCATGTAGGTTATATGAGGAAAACAACCCATTTATATTGTGCTTACACCAAAGATCTCACAGATTTTGTCTTTTTTATTAGGTTATGATCATTTATGTCTCCATAAATTTTTGTTTGTTGCTTGAAATTCCATATCACAGCGTTTTGTTGATCCTTTTCGAGAAGATATTTGTTTTATTGTACAATTTATCTTGAATGGCATCTCTTTTAACATTAAAGAGTTTCATTAACAGGAGGTCGAGTATTCAGGTGGGGGTTTTCCTCTGCACTGAGGTGCTTCCTCCCTTTGATGTCCAGACAAGTTGGATTCCTCAGAATTGTTGAGTTAGAAGTGGACTTACCGAGTCAGGGTGGGACTTTGCAGCTATTATTGGGGCTGATGACCAATCTTATTTATGTTAGATACCCATAGGACACATATCCTTATTGTTATGATTTCATTGGACTGTGTCGTGTGGGCAAAAAGAACTAGTTTTTGGTAACTCTTTAAGTGGCCATGACTTACTATTGAATGTAATTTCATAGCGAACGCTTTTCTATTATTTATTGCTTTTTCGATAGTCTATCAGATGCAGTTGGAGATAATAGTGTGAATTTGAGCAATTCATATACCCGGATTGTTGAGAGCTGCTTGTATTTCCTATATTTTTCTTAGTGCGTGTGTGTGCACGCGCAAAATTAGTCATATGAGTGATTCTGACCGACCTTTTTTAAGCCAGTGTTTATTAGATCTCATAGGACACTTCTATTTAGGTGCCTGTAAATAAGATTACTTGGATGGGCTCATCATCATAACTGGTTACTGGCATCATAGCATTGATCTTGGGTAAGACTGTAACCTTTTTTGGTCTTGGTATCAGGTGATGGTTTACTTGCGAGTCTTAAAGGTGCGTGGTTGTGATGCTTCTGCAATGCCTCGTTGCATTTCAGCGCTCGTTCTCTCTAGTTAATATAGACGCAAAAAACATGTATTTTATTACACATTAGGCATTGACCAAACAAAAATTACACATTAGACCATTTTTGTGAAAAGTATGATGAAGGTTTGAATTTGAGACAATATGCAATAAATTCAACTATTTTAGGGGATTGGGCATTATATTGAGGCCATCAAAGTATATATTTTATCTCTATTATTTGCAATCCAAATTAGTGCAATTTTATTTTGACAGTACCACAAGGATTTTTGACGTGCCAATAACATTAGCATAAAAGTGTCTTGCTATCTATTTTACTCACTCGTGTTTTTTGGGGGGAAAAAAAAGGAATTGATGATACACAAAATTGATTAGACACGATTAAACCAGTCGAGTGTGTGGTGTAAAGTAATTAATGAAGCAACTAATAATAAGATACAAAGATTGAGTGGGGCGACAACGGTGGCCGAAGAACTCTATTAATGAGAGAGTACAAGATAGTAGGAGAGAAAACGCAAGAGTATACTCAATGTGAGGTGTGTAATCTGTCCCCATGTGTAGGTGGTTTACAATTTGTAGGCACAAAGTTTTAGCTGTGATGATGATGTGAATGTTAAATTACTAATTTATCGGGGAGGATAACTAAAATTAGAGATAGACACTATTTTCGAATAATGGCTATTCTGATGATTGTTCTCCTACGTGCGTTGACTTTCGTTGGACTTTTGAACTTTGGATTGAATTGAGGTCATGAGTTAAGTTTGACCCACTTTTTGATGATTTGAGCTTAACCCATGGACTGGCCCAGGCCGGTCTAGATTTGGGCTCGTCAGGAATTATTTATAACTTTTGAGGACTTTTTCTGATAGACATTAAAATTATTAGGATCAATCCTAAATCTCAAAATGTTCTAACTTGACCTTTAAAAAAACTATAACTTAAATTATAAAAATTGTAAGATGACATCAAAAGTAATAATTTTTTTAGGATGGATCCTAAAATCAGCCCTAATTTTTTTTACTTGTAACTAAGAGTAAAAAAAACTTGTATGGTAACCCATTAAACTTATAAACTTTGCTACGTAACTCCGTCGATACCAAAGTCAAATCCCTCCAAAAATATGGTCGACAACTAAGATTATGCAAATATATTCTGATAAAGCCGCTATTCTCATTTGATATGTCTTCACCACTTGTTTCCTCTCAATTATTTTTTTATAAACCACAAGCACTAGCTTGAATCATACAAATTCTGTCTTGATAAAGCCACCAACTTGCATTATACCAATTATATCTTAAAACTTTTCCTAAAAAAATTATGTCTTGATAAAGCCACTTTCTTATTTCGCCATTGTTACCTTCGTATGTACTGAAGTTAAGAGTCGTTCTTTGAGGGTGACTACATGTTCGCATAAAAACAATAAGTGGATGAAATGACCATCCTATTTATCTTTTGTGAAAGAAGAGAAAAGAAAGCGAATAATTGTATATTACTTTGGTATACCCTTCCACATACATGAGGAGGTTATTTATAGCATTAGAGAGTAGTGAGTTTTCTACTTTAACCGATGTGGGACAAATATATAAATATAAACATTAACATACCCCCTCAAACTTAAGGTGGGATCGAAGATGCCAACTTGAATTTGCAAACCAAATCATAATGGCGACTAGGTGGATGAGACTTCGTGAAGATATTAGTCAACTGATCAGTCGAAGCAACTGGAATGAGCACAAAAAACTGGCCAAGATAGGCCAGACCATCGCCGGAGGATAGTCGGGGCAAGTTGGAAAATCGTAGGAGAGCGACCAAAAAGTTGTTGGAGGACACCCGGAGGTTGCAAGAGGATGGTCAAAAGGTGATTGGAACATCGCCCGAGGGTGACCAAAGCGTCGCCGTCGAATATTTGGAGGATGGCTAGGCAGGTTAGAACGTCATTGGAGGACGACCGAAAAGTCATTGGAGAATGCCCAAGGCATGTCGGAACGTTGCTGAGGGCAATCAGAAGGTAGTTCGACGACAACCAGGATAGGTTGGAATGTCGTAAGAGGACAACCGAAAAATTTGCCGAAAGACGATCAGAACATCGTCAAAGGATGACCGAAACGTTGTCGGAGGATAGTTGAAGGATGGCTGGAACAGATCAGAACGTCGTTAGAGGGCGACTAGAAGGTCATCATAGAATGGTTATCACTGGAGGGTAATCGGAAGGTCGTCAGAGGATAGCCTGGATAGGATGACCGGGTAGAACGGAATGTCACTGGAGGGTGACTAGAATGTTGTTGAAGGCGATCGGAGGATGGTCGAAACAGATCGAAACGTTGCTAGAAGGTGACTAAAAGATGGCTGGAGCAGGTCGAAATGTTGTCAGAAGATGGCCGGATGGCGTCCAGAACCTCATCGAAGGATGGCCGAATCAAGTCGGGCCTTGTCGGAGAATGGCAGTCGGATCCCTTGTTGGAGGATGGCCAGAACAGGTCGGAACCTCAATGGAGAATGGCCTGAGCAAGTTGGAAAGTTGACAGTGGACAACTAGAATGGCGCTGGAGATTGTCAGCAGCACCGAAGAATAACCGGAAAAGGTTGTCGGAGGGTAGTCCGAAGAAGAAGAACCTCAAGAGTTTTGATGTGAAGGATCCCTCACAAGGCAACCACAGAGCATACTATCCTTGACTAGAAAGATTCACGAGCCTAGGCTCTGATACTATGTGAAAGAAGAAACCTTGGGGTAAACTTTAACTCTTGAACAAGATCCGGAGAGATAATACAAGGATTTCCAGTACTAAATGGGAATGGATCTGGAAATTTGAAGTCCCCCAATAGCTTAGGTTCATAGTAATGTTTTTAAGTGGGAATTAAATGAACATAGGAATAGAATTAGCTTAACAATGAAATGGAATATGCATTACTATTCCAATGTTTGACAGTTACTAATGGAATGCACATTTTATTCCAATGTTCGGATAAGATAATTTTTATTGGATGGAATGAAATGAAATTTACAATATTTTTTACTCAAATGGAATGAAATTTAAACAAAATACTTTTTTAATATAAAATTTCAACTTAATTCGCATAACATCCTCCTTTACAATAAGTATACCTACTAATTTTACCACTTGACAAAAAAAAAAGTACAATCTCCACACTCCTATTTTTGTTCGTTGGCAAAAATATCAAGAAATAAATGAAAGAAAAATAATTTGCTTAGTATAAGTCTAACTTTTACGAGGAAATATTTCTTTAGGAAAAGTGATATTTTTTTTTCAAAGTTAGATTTCTATTTATTAAATCACCTAAAAATTCAATGGAATGTACAATACATACAATCATACCAAAAAAACTACCATAAATTTATTCCACTTTGAATTTTAAAAAGTAGAAATTGACATATAAATTAAATTTTCATACATGAAATCAACATAAATAATTTGATTTACATGAACATCCATAATAACAAAAATAAAAAATATCATGCACCACTAGCTTTGTCACTTATAGTTGTCATCCAATTTAAAAGAGTTACATTAGGTCTACCTTCCCAAATATAATACCAAATCCTATATTAGCCCCTAAAAAAGGTCGTTCTCTATGATCATGCATCCACACTTCCCTCAAAATCATTCAAAACTCCATCTTGATAGTCGTATGTAGCCATCATCAATACGTTGGCTGCACATGTCGCTCAAGGAATAAGCCTTCTATCTATCACCTTGGTGCAAGGGACACATATCCATAACCACAAATCCAATTTGGCGTAGCAAACGTCAGACCTGTAGACCCAGTAGCTCAAAATAAGCCGGTAGCCAAGCTTTTTATAAAATTTTCACCTTCTTGAAATTCAAGAATCCTAAACAAGATAGAAAAAAAAATATTTATAAGCTCTAAACAAGATAGAAAACACCCAACATCACATTGATGATCTTGGAAGAAATATATTGGGAAAATAATAGAATAAGAAGGCTCAACCACCAAAATTAACAAGCAGCTACAAACCTTGACCAAGTAATTCTTCCATGACAATCGCCATTATTACCATATGCAAATAATTTCTACTTAATTTAGCATACTCTTTTACAATGAATACTCCTATTAATTTTAAAACTTAACAAATAATATTAAATGCACAATCAATTCACTCACAAATTGTGAAACAATGAGTGACGTGCAGACATCACAAACTAACAACTGAACTTTAGCAATGGCAGTAGTAATGTAGTTAAAGACTTTGTAAACTTGCGTAGGCATATTACAGTATCCAACCTTTGTGTGGGGAAAATACATCACTTCATATGTAGGAACTTTTCACTCGATTATACACGGGAACTCACACGCTAGACTTAGAGGGGGTGAATAGATTATTAAAAATTTTGTTTAGACAAATACCAATTTTAACCCAATTCGACTACAATTACCTCTTTTCAAAATGATAGGACAATCTAAGTGAGAACCTCTTTTTAACCACCACAAGACAAAACACCCATGAAGATTAGTGTATTAATTTTATCAATTTATTGATTAACACTCAATCTTACAAGATGATCCCAATCAAGACACCCCAAACCCAATCAAGCAACTATATGTGATATGTAGATTCAGACGAACAATTCATCAAACACATAGTGCGTGTGTGCATCAAACCACAAGTGTATGTGTAAAAACAATTAATAACACAAATGATTTATTGACGTAGAAACCCTTCTTGGGAAAAAAATCACGGGGAACCTTCGCGGTTCACGAAAGTCTAATCTACTAAGACCAAATTTAATCTACTACTCGAGACTTATACCTCAATCAATCCATATAGCTTGATGCTCATTTCCTTCATACACCTCTCCGCTGAAAGTCCCTCTCTGACATTATGGCTAGCTTCACTTGGACCTCCCGACCGCATTGTTCATCTAGGCCTTGAGCAATCTTCAAGGCTTCACACTCAAGACTCTAGATTTGCACACTCCAATGAGTTTGATTCTCACCTAAACAAGTTCTTCTTCTCCAAATTGTGATGTTGGATAGGAAGCACAAGATGATAGCCTTTGTGGTTAGGGATCTAGGATTGTGGTTGAAGCTCTCTATAAATGTTTTAGTCTTTTCTAACTCTTATAGGTTTACCTTAGGTGTAGGAAAGGTACTCCCACTTTATAGGCTCGGGATAAGGCCAATCTTGGTCAACAAGAAAACTCAAATTTGTAAACGACCTCTTGATCGGTTATAGGGCGGTCATAGGGCGGTGGTCTCGGGAATGAAAAATTATTTCCAAACTGACCTAGGAAGATAAGACCGCTCGAGTGACCTTGGGACCACTCTAGCAACCTTTGAGACCACTAGAGCGGCCTCAAGGGCGGGCCCTACTCCTCCTCCGTACAACCTTTACCCTAAGTCATAAACAGATTGCTCTAGTGAATTCTATCGAGCATAAAACAGTCCCTATAGGTTTTTTAAACCTAAAACCATGCAAAAACTTATCCTCTAGAATACTAAAGGGTATTGCCTAAAGAGGGATCCAATTGTGACTTAAACTATGTTTGCAAAACTCATAAATGATTTAGAAAAATTTTTATTTTAAAATGACCTACGAGTTATAATCGGATCGCTTCCAATTCCATTTTTATCCTAATCATAATTGTGAGATCTTGGTATTCCACATCGGTTAGGAAGGAGAAAGTTGCTGGGCTTATAAGTAAGCCCCTCGCCTTACATGACAAAAGACCTTTTCCCAGGAGTACTGGGAGGAACAAAACCGTGAGGGCCAGTGAGCCCAAAACGGATAATATTATGCCATGTAGAGGGTGGGGTGTTACAAATTGGTATCAGAGCCGACTATCGCCTGGATCGAGTGTGGGGCCCTACTGTCCTCGAGTGTAGTGGGTGCGCAGATAGCTGGCGAGCTGCTGCACAGGAACGTGCAACCTTAAGGGGGTGAATTGTGAGATCCTGGTATCCCACATCGGTTAGGGAGGAGAAAATTGCTGGGTTTATAAATAAGCCCCTCGCCTTACATGACATAAGACATTTTTTCAGGGGTATTAGGAGGAACAAAACCGTGAGGGCCAGTGGGTCCAAAGCGGACAATATTATGCCATGTGGAGGGTGGGGTGTTACCAATTGTGAGATCCTGGTATCCCACATCGGTTAGGGAGGGAAAAGTTGTTGAGTTTATAAGTAAGCCCATTGCCTTACATGACATAAAATATTTTTTCAAGGGTACTGGAAGGAATAAAACCATGAGGGCCAGTGGGCTCAAAGCGAACAATATTATGCCATGTGGAGGGTGGGATGTTACAAATTGGTATTAGATCTGACTCTCGCCTGAATCGAGTGTGGGGCCCTGTCGCGCTCGTGTGCAATGGGCGGGCAAGTAGCTGGCGAGATGCTGCACGGGGACGTGCAGCCCTAAGGGGGTGGATTGTGAGATTCTAGTATCCTACATCGGTTAGGGAAGAGAAAGTTGCTGGGTTTATAAGTAATCCCCTCGTCTTACATGACATAAGACTTTTTTTCAGGGGTACTGAGAGGAACAAAATCGTGAGGGTCAGTGGCCCAAAACGGATAATATTATGCCATGTGGAGGATGGGGTGTTACAATCATAAGTTAAAACAACTATGAGTTCATCTTAGGTGTCTAGGCCATTAGCTTTGCCCTAAGTATGAAGGTGCATACGAAGGTTGAATGATATAACTTTGACGCTTGGTCTCCTCCATTCAATGACACTTTCGGATCTTATACTTGATATCATAATGACCATGAACATGGTTGAGATTTTGCAATGGACTCCACAAAATTAGCCAACTATAAATACATGATTTAACACTTTGGATACTTTTAACCAAAAAAAAAAGTAATAATCTTACTATCCATTGCAAGCAATGATAATCTTTTTATCTTTCATGAGCATTTGGTTATTAATTCAAAAGATAAAAACTAACTTTTTACCTAATCTATACTACTTATAAAAGGCTACTAAACTCAAAAATATTTTTTTTGCCATCATTAGCCTCTAATAACTGTATAAAGTTAGATTAGTGCTAGATTAATTACCCTAATTAATTACCAACAATCTATATCTATATCTATATCTATATCATGTCCCATTCTCTTATTAACTCTTTCGACTCTTCTCATTCAACAAATACAAATTCAATTGCTCTTACTTAACTCACAAACCAGTCACATTCTATCTGCATCTAAAAACTTTAACTGATGCATAAATTTCATATGGTTCAAATTCTGGACAATGAAAATGCCACTCACTCATTAGAATTCGAATCATTTTAGCTTCCCTTTTTTTTTGCCTTCATTCACAATACAACAAAGTCAATTCATCTGTATAATTCAATATGCAATGAATGTCAATTATTAGTTAGAAGTTGAATCATTCCATGTTCACTTGTTTCACATACTACTATAGAGAAAGCTAAAAACTCACATTGGTGTTTTCGTAACAGGTGCTCTATTTTTAAAACTTTGTGCTCCACTAATGCTATCATAATTTATCTTGCAGTTATTCATCTGGTGGTGGCTGAATGCTCTCTATAGGTGGTGTGAGAATTGCTAACAGGCTATCACTGGCCTTTTGGGATTTTTCTTATTATGTCAGATGCACACAAACTTGATTGAAGAGGTAAATACGGTGCTTCTTAACATTGTGAACCGGTGAGTTCATTTAATGAAGTGGAGTTTGGAATTGGTGTCTTCAAATCTGTTTCTGGAATTTATATCCTCCTTATCATGTGCATCTGTTAAACAAGGTTCACCTTTTATGTGGTACTGAAACTCATTTTGCACCTTGGCATTACATCCTATGAGCAGAAAGCTTTGCATAGGATAATGTAATTATATTTGATGGTTGCAATGAGATACTCAAAGAGCTCATGTGGAAGATGGGTTAGCTAGCTAGATTTTTGTAACTGCTATAAGATAAAGTGCTGAATCTCAATTTTGATAATATATAGTATGTTTACCATTTGAATAGGGTAACAAAATCTTGATTTGTTTGTTATAGATGTTTTATGCGTCATTTATTGTCTACGATTTTCATGAAGTACATGAGGGTTCTCTTCAAGTTTATTGTATCATCTAATCTTTCATTAATTAAGTAAAAAAAACTTCAAAAACGAAACACTTGGTGATGGTCACTTCTATTGTTTTTCTGTCACTGAAAATGTTGTTTAATGACTTTTGAGGTAGTTTGATCCAACTTACCATGAAATAAAGTTCATTTATCTGTCATTCTTAAAGGATATGAGCATTTATTAGTTGTTGATGTTACTTAGTTGCATTGTGGATGAGCCCTACCATAACTTATAAGGAATTGTTGGATATATATGTGTATGAGATTAGTTAATTTTCTATTATAATTTCATGTGCATAAGAAGCACTATCATCAAGACGAAAATGATATATTTTTTGTGTCCTTGGTATATTCATTGAATGATTATGTGTTGCAAATATTTTGAGGAGGCTTTCCACCGAACTATAAATTTCATGCATAGCATTAGGAAAGAAACTTGGTGTTTCATTAAATCTCAGTTATCGCTTACAAGACAATTACATTTGTCGTATTTTTCCTTGCAAGGTTGAAAAAAGAATGCCAAAATTTGACACTTGGTTGCAGATCTCATCAATGATCTTGGTGCACACAAACACACAAAAGGGAACCAAAAGAGAGTGAATGGGATCTTTTATATTTTTAAATCTAGTACAGGATATGTTCAATGTTTTCTTTTTTCTCTCCCTACAACGTAACACATTTAGATATTAGATTCAAGTTCTAAGCCATTGATAATGAAATTGTTTTATTGTTGTTAAGTATTCTTCTGGATTGATATGGAATAATACACGATAAGGTTGCAGGAACGTAGACCTTTATTTTTCCTTTATTCACTTCAGCATTTGTGTTCGTAGTTTGCTTAGGATAGTTAATTTAACTGGTCCCCAAATATTTAAGAAAAATTAGAAACTCAAATTTCACTAAAGAGCTGTTATTTTGTGTATGTGTGTGTGTGTTAGTATCATCTGGTCATGGCTAGCGTCCATATACAGGGTGCATCATTTCATAAAATTCAGTCATTCTAAACAACATTAGCAATAAAAAAAATAAAAAAAAATTAGAATCATAGAATTCAATCGCTAAAACTCTAGGAAAAATATTGGAAAAAAAAACAAAAACTACGTCAAAAAATTTGTTGAACAAATAAGCATTTAAAAACCCATATCCCAAAGAATCAAATTAAAATTATAGCTTCAAATTATTCATGAGCAATACATGTGTGCTTCAACTGGTAACAAAGAAGTGTCATGGAAGGATGGTTAAACACCATTATTCAAAGCTTGAATATGCTGCATTGTCTTGTTGAATATATTGATCTTGTCATTCACCCCAAAACTAAAAATAGTGATCCTATCTCGAAAAAATGTACTGAAAAATCCAAAATTCCATTCCATGATACTTTGATACGGGAAAACAACTTAATACGAATCAATACAATGAAGTGAAAAAAAAAATAGACTAGTATACATATGACTAATCCTAAGCAGGTTAAGGAAACTGTAATTAGCATCCTCATCGACGAGCACTACCAGATATCTATAGCTCCAACTTTACCATGATTTTATCTGAAAATATTAAATCCATATATAAAAAGGTGACACATAGTAGTAGATGCAGCGCAAGTATCCCCACCCCACTCTCAACATAAATCTTCACTAGCATATCACCTCTAAAACCAACCTCTCACACCAATCGAAACCCCAACCTCAAAACTCCCCAGCTACTCCAAAAGTCCCCACCACTCCAAACAATATTTAAAAAAATTGGAGGCCATCTCAATAACCACCCATGAAGGCAAAAAGAAGGACAATTTCTCTTTTATTTATGTTAGGCATTTTGATAAACACCTAGTCTACATTGTAAAACGTTCCACTAGTTCCTACAAACTAGGTCCCTTATGAGTCATAATTTGCCAATTATAGTTGTTAGATCATATTTGTAACTGACTAATTTCGTGGAGTTCATTGTAAAATTTCAACATTTTTAATGTTCATGATGCTATCAAGTTCAAGATCTGAAAGCGTCATCGAAGAGAGGAGATCAAGTCTCAAAGCAACATCATTCAACATTCGTATGCATCTTCTTGCTTAGGACAAGGTAGTGACATAGACACCTAAGATAAACCCTTAGGGCATGTTTGGTATGTTTTTGGAGAGGGGTTTGGATTGGATTGTTTAAACCTGGGTTTGACCAAAGATGGGATTCAAAGATGGGTTTGAGGGGGTTAATGCTGTCCAAACCCATGTTTGGTATGTGCAGGGATATGACTATTATGATAATGTATTTGTATATAAAAGACTATTTTGCCCTTAAATCAATTTAATCCAAACCCATGTATTTGTATTTATTTTTTTACATATTAAAATTTGAGCCAATTAAAAATTATATTTTTTTACGAATTAAATTTTGGCTAATTAAAATTCTATTTGAGCAAATTAAAAATTATTTTTAATTTACTAAAGTCAAATTTTAATCAACTCGTATTGAATTTTAATCAGCCAAATTTTAATAAATAAAAATATAAATTTTAATCGACTCGAAAGTAAATTTTAATTTGCGCTAACAACTCGAGTAAAGTTCAAATCGATTCAAATTTTAATATGTAAAAAATAAATTTTAATAGGTTCAAATTTTAATACGTTAAAAAAAATAAAATTTATTCAACTTCAATCGAATATTTTTGTCCTTTACCTAATTTTTATATATGAGGTATATAGAATATATAGGGGTATAAATGTCATTTGTACACTAAACCCCCAAACCCATATATGAAACCCACCCCCCCTTGGGTTTCATGAAACCCATGAATGAGGGTTTCATGACCGGGCCGGGTTTGAAAACTTGTCCCTCCTTTACACATACCAAACATGGGTTAAGGGGGGTTTACTCCCTAACCCATGTTCCCAAACCCCCCCAAACCCCCATACCAAACACACCCTTAGTTGTTTTTAACTTAGGCTAATTAGGATGAAAATAGAATTGGAAGCAATCCGACTATGACTCCCAGGTAATTTTAAGAGAAAGGATTTTATAAACCATTTATGAGTTTTGAAAATATAGTTTGAGTCACAATCAGACCCCTCTTTGAGCAACACCCTTTAGTGCTCAAGAGGACAAGTTTTTGCATGGTTTTATGCTTAAAAATCTATAGGGACTGATCTATGTTTACTAGTCTTTGTTAGAGTGGTTTCTTTATGACTTAGGGAAAGAAATGGAAAAATGTCACGGAAGGTAACATAGGGCTCGCTCTATGAGCGCGCTCGAGTGGTACTCATGGTCACTCAAGTGGTGCTTACCTTAGTCGTGTTTGAAATATCATTTTCATTCCAGTGACAACTGCCCTATGATTGCCCTCCAACCGATCGATCGGTTGTTCGCGAATCTGAGTTTTCTTTTTTACTAAGACTACCCCTATTTTGGACCCATAAATAAGGAGAGTCTTTCCCATATCTAGGTTAAGCCTCTTGTGAGATTTCTAAGAAAGAAAATCTTACTTTTACCTTGAGAGCTTCCACCACAACCTAGATCGTTAAGACCATAAAAGGCTACCACTAGAGATTCTACCAAACTTCACAACTTGGAGAAAAAAATCTTGATGGTTTGATAAACCAATGTGCCTAGCGAGGATCATTGGCATACCCATGATTGCATAAGGCCTAGATTAATTGTGCAGTAGGGAGGTCCAAGTGAAGGTACACTAGACGTCGAAGGAGGGCATTTGGCAGAGAGACAACAAGGAAATAAGCATCTAACATGGTATTGGTTGAGGTATAAGTCTCGAGTACTTGTATGTTGACTTAGAGAATAGTGGATTAAGCTTTGGTGAACCTCGAGTGGTTACTTGCGATTTTTTCTGATGAGGGTTTCCGCGTCAATAAATTACTTGTGTTCTTTGTTGTTTATTATTGTACACACTTGTGATTATTTACACACAAGCACACTATGAGTTTATGGAATTGATTGTTTGAATATTCATCCATAAATAGTTGTGCAATTGGGTTTGGTGTTTTGGAATTGTCATGAGATTGATTGTTGAGGGAATTAACTGAATATCAATCGTCATGGTTAAAATGGGTTATGGTGATTAAAAGGGGCTCTCACTATTCATTGTTCAATTTGTGTGAGAAAAGGTAATTGTGGATAGGTTTTTATTAGTAATCAATTGAACATTAAATTGAAAAATCTATACACCCATCTACGTATAGTGTTTTGAGCTCCATGTGTATAATCATGAGGGAAGATCCATATTGAGTTCCCCCTCCCAGAATAACAATTGGTATCAGAGCGTGGTTACCCTAAGATCATAGACACTTGTAGGCATTTTTGTGTATTATTTGCATATATTTTTGAAAATGGATGCATCATTAAGTCTTGATTTGTGTTTTTTAGTTCACACAGACTTAAAAGCTCAAATGGGAAATAAATGGTACTTTGATAGTGGTTGGTCTAGGCACATGATTGGAGAGAAGTCCCACTTCAATGTGTTGAAGAAGTTTAGTGGTGGGACTGTCACATTTGGAGATGTTAGTATCTCCGAGGTTGTTGAAAAGGGTTCCATTCAAACATTGGGTATGCCAAAGTTGGATAATGTCGTTTATGTTGAAGGGTTGAAATCTAAACTAATCAACATTAGCCAACTGTGTGATGATGGCAATGCACCATGAGAAACAAGTGTACAATATTGAATGATAAAATGGATTGTCTTTTGGAAGGGATTAGGTCAGGAGATAACTATTATTGCATATCTATAAATCCTTTGATATTGTGTCATCGGGCAAGTTTTGATAAAGTAACACTATGGCACCAACGGTTAGGTCATAGGAACAACAAGGACCTAAACCAAATCACTTTCAAGGAGCTTTTGAAGGGAGTACCTAAGTTGAGTAAGTCATCTACAAGGTGTGTGGTCCATGTCAATTAGGGAAACATACCAAAGTCTCACAAAAAAATTGAAGGCCATCATTACTAAGAGATCCCTGGAGCTCATACACATGGATCTTATGGGTCCTACACAAATTGAGAGCATACGTAGTAAGATATATATCTTAGTCATGGTAGATGATTACTCTAGGTATACTTAGGTTGCATTCTTAAGAGATAAATCTGAGGTTTTGCAAGCTTTAGAAATATTTGCAAAAAAGCTCAATTTGAACGAGTTGAAGCCATAGGTAAAGTTGTTAGAATCCGAAGTAATCGCAGTAGAAAATTTGATAATTCTGGCTTCTGTGCTTATTGTGATAAACGTGGCATTAACCTTGATTTTTAGCATCCAGGACCCCCAGCAAAATGGCACAGTAGAGAGAAAGAACAAAGTGATTCATGAGATGACTTAAGTCTTGATTCATAGTAAAGGGTTATCAGAAAGGTTTTGGGCTGAGGCAATAAATATGTCATGTTACACGGCCAATCGAGTATACCTCAAACCCGACACATGTCAGACTCCCTATGAAATTTGGAAGGGAAAAAAAACCTAACCTTAAGTATTTTTGAGTCTTAGGGAGCAAATGCTACATTTTCAGAGATTGAAAAAACTTAGGAAAATTTTTACTCTAGAAGTGATGGGATATTTTTGGGACAGTCCACCAACAGTAGAGCTTTTAGAGCGTTCAATTAGAGAAAATCTACTATAATTGAATCCATAAATGTGGTCATTGATGACTTGGGAGAGGACCTTGTGCATAAAAAATAGGAGAATAAGGGAGTGACAGAGCCAATAGAAGACAAAGTTGAACTGGAACCTTCTTCTTCCCTTTAAAGAGAATGTGACCTTCTCATCAAACCAACACCTTCGTGGGTTCGGGCTAGACATACACCGAGTGATATTCTAGGAAATCCGAACAAAGGAGTGATATTAGACAAAAATTGCTTTGTTTCCTTGTTTGAACCAAAGAATGTTGGTGAGGTTCTAAAAGATGAAAATTGGCTCAGCCCTATGCAAGAAGAGCAAAACCAATTCACACAGAGTAATGTTTGGGGCTTGGTACCTAGGCTTAAAGACACCAATGTGACATTTGCACCTGTAGCTAGGCAAGAATTTGTGAGATTACCTTCTGTCATAGCTTGTCAAACGAAATTTAATCTATATCAAATGGATGTGAAAAGTGCATTTTTAAATAGATTCCTTTAAGAAGTAGTCTATGTTGAACAACCAAAGGGTTTTGAAGATCCATATCGCCTTAGGTGTTACGGAGTCAATTTTCGCACTGGATTTCTGGCTCGTAATGGCACTGAGATCCAACACTCAGTCTCAGCCAAACACACAGAATCACTCACAGAAATGCACACAGTGAGCATATTATGCACAGTAAGCAAAACATGCACAGCATACACGTTTTATAGGCCACAACCCAACCTTTCTTTCTCAATAAAAGATTAAGGAAAACACTTAGTCAGGATCTGCTTACAAAATGTGCCCAACGCTCTGTTGTTGCACTGCAGAACCAAAGCACCCTATTTATAATGTACAAGATGGCGGTTACAAGCCCAACCGCCTAGGCAATTGCATACATTCAAATCCTCTCACAAGCCTGCAGAGCCATCTGATGCAGATCTCCACATGTTGTGCACCTGACTGCCTACAACTGCACAAAACTGCCAGCAACTGCACAGAATGGCCACCATCTGTAGGGCACATGCCTAAATTCCTCACATATTGTGCATGTGCCAATTTCATGAGCCCTCAGCCTTTGATTGTAATGCATCCGTGCCTAGCCTTGCATGCGCATCAATCCCACCGATTGCACCAATTCGTGCCCATGCATGAGTTGCCTCCCTCAACCCTGCATAGGTCTTTGATCACCCACTGATCATGCCCACTGTATCTAGGGTTTGCTTCCTCAAGTGAACCCAATTTAGCTAGGCATGGGCGCCTTTGGGCGAGGCTGCCCCATGCCACTTCGAGCCGATAGTTAAGGGGGTAACAAACCACCCCCACCAGAAGAACTCGATGTCCTCGTCGAGAGGTTGTCCCAATGCTCCTTGAACTGATAAGGCACAACGAACTTCTTTCTCTGACGGGCAACTCTAACAAAGCTGTCCTTTGACTCGTCAACCAACCTTGGCTTAGAATGAGTACCTTCATGTGCAACAGAACATCCAGTCCTCTGTCTCGCCCCTCCATAGGCTAAAGATTGCTGCTGTCCCACATTTTCCATCTGCTCAGGGACATGTGCTAGAAGCTTTGCACTACACTCCAACACATTTTTATGGTCACCACCATATCCAGATAGGAAGTCCTTGGGGAGATTTGGAGGCAATATCTCAGTACATTCCTCCACATGATCTGCCACTAGCTCTGGCATTTAAACCTTCTCAACAGGTCTATTCCCCACCAAGGCAGAAAGATACGTCTTCTTTCCTTCTTGTGTTCCAGTCTCCATCTGTAAGGCGAACAACTTCTCTACTTTTTGCTTGCAGTCCCTTTTTCTTTGTTCTGGCACCTTTTCTGCAGGCACAAAGCATGCTGCTCCCTCATCCAAGATCAACATTCCATTTATATGTGGCATCAGTGCCACTTTGGCTTTGACAAAAAACTTATTCCCGAGGATGACATCAAAATCATCAAAGGGTATAGCAGCCATGCCCATTTGGCCTTCCCATAGACTAACTTTCAGGTTCACCTCTGTATTTTCACCCACTAGAACTACTCTTGAACTGGCAGACCTGATCTCTATCAAGCTTTTGTCCAACTTTAAGCCAAATGTTTTCACTTCCCTCTGCGCAATGAAGTTATGAGTGGATCCCGTGTCCACCATCGCCAAAAATTCTTTCCCATTCACCCAAGCCTGCACAAACATCAGACCTTTACGGGCATGCTGAACTTTTCCTAGAAACATTATGTTCAGCAACTGTAGAGGATTCACCTGAGGGGTAGGGCCATTGTCGCTGTCATATCCGCTTTTAGTGACAAGGGCTGTTAACTTTTCTCGTTTTTTATAGTCCCTTGCTCGATGAGGGCCGCAACAAATAAAACAACCATCAAAGCTTTTCTTTTTCTGGTTGCCGTCTGGATTTTTAGAGTCACTATCGTTCTTCTTTTTCTTCCAATCCGCTTTCTCAGTGTTTTTGGAAGTACCAGACCAGTCTTTCTTACTGCCTCCTTCCCTCTTTTCTTATCGAACGGGCCTTGACTGTCACCAGTTTTGAAGTCAACCAGGCCATCCGCAGCAGCGATGGTAGTGGGCAGATCTCGCACCCTCTGTCTACGCAACTCGGTCTGTGCCCAGCCTTGCAAACCGGACATGAAATTGAAGAGTTTGTCCTCCTCAGACATGTTCTTAATATCCAGCATTAAAGAACTGAACTTAGTCACATACTCATACACGGTTCCAATATGCTTGAGTTTCTTGAGCGATTCCCTAGCAATCCACATCGTATTGCTAGGAAGGAACTGATCCTTCAATTCCTTCTTCAGAGTCTCCCACGTCTCGATTTTTGCATGCCCAGCAGATGCATCATCCTCATTCCGGGTTCGCCACCATAATTTGGCGTCACCAGAGAGATACATACTGGTAATGGTTACTTTTTTCCCAACAGGCACATGAG
>CM042198.1:8773779-8793667 GCA_023539305.1 Ilex asprella
AGCCTTGAAATACTGCTCCATGTCCTAGAGGAAAATTTTCAGTTCCGTGGCACTCCGACTCCCTCCGAAGGCTTTAGGTTCAGGAACCCTAATCTTGGAAGATGTCTCGCCTGCACCATGATGAGAATGAATGGCCCTTTTCACCAGGGTCAGTTCTTCCTCCAGATTCTTCAGATTGGTTTTGATAGCATCTGTGAGGGACAGAATGTCCTCCATCATCATTGCTAGTTTCTAATCGTTGCTAGCCACGTAACTGTCAAAGGCCATCTACAAACCAACAATCTGAACAGCATGCTGTTCCATCTGTACAGACACGCTGACAGCACCATCACTTTCAAGGGAGCCCAGAAAGTCTTCGAGACGGGTCATTCTTTCACGAATTTCAGCAACGTTTCCACCAACCATGGTCGTAAATTGAAGCTCTGATACCAATTGTTATGGGGTCAATTTTTGCACTGGATTTTTGTCTCGTAATGGCACTGAGATCCAACACTCAGTCTCAGCCAAACACATAAAATCACTCACAAAAATGCACACAGTGAACAGATTATGCACAATAAGCAAAACTTACACAGCATACACGTTTTACAGGCCACAACCCAACCTTTCTTTCTCAATAAAAGCCTAAGAAAAACATTTAGTCAGGATCTGCTTACAAAATGTGCCCAACACTCTGTCGTTGCACTCCAGAACCAAAGCCCCCTATTTGTAATGTACAAGATGGCGGTTACAAGCCCAACCGCCTAGGCAACTGCATACATTCAAATCCTCTCACAAGCCTGCAGAGCCATCTGATGCAGATCTCCACATGTTGTGCACCTGACTGCCTGCAACTGCACAAAACTGCTAACAACTGCACAGAATGGCCACCATCTGCAGGGCACATGCATAACTTCCTCACATGTTGTGCATGTGCCAATTTCATGAGCCCTCAGCCTTTGATTGTAATGCATCCATGCCTAGCCTTGCATGCGCATCAATCCCACTGATTGCACCAATTCGTGCCCATGCATGAGTTGCCTCCCTCAACCCTACATAGGTCTTTGATCACCAACTAATCATGCCCACCGTATCAAGGGTTTGCTTCCTCGAGCGAACCCAATTTATCTAGGCATGGGCGCCTTTGGGCGAGGCTGCCCCATGCCACTTCGAGCCGATAGTTAAGGGGGTAACACTAGGCATGTATTTAAATTGAAAAAGTCACTCCATGGTTTAAAACAAGCTCCAAGGGTTTGGTGTGAAAGGCTACCTATCTTCTGGAAGAAGGGTTTTCTGGAAGGAGCGTAGACAAGGTTTATTTATAAAGAGTGTAAATGGTGAACTTTTAATTGGTCACATGTATGTTGATGATATTGTCTTTGGTTCCCCATGCGATTCTTGCTGATGATTTTAGTGAATTAATGAAATCTGAATTTGAAATGAGCATAATGGGTGAACTAACTTACTTTCTAGGCTTGTAGGTGAAACAAATGGATAATAGATTTTTTGTCTTACAATCTAAGTATGCAAAGGACCTAGTTAGCAAGTTTGGATTAGATTCAGCCAAACAATTACGTACTCCGATGAGTATCGACACTAAATTGAGTAAAGACACTTCTGAAAAAAATATACATCACACATTGTATCGTAGTATGATAGGTAGTCTTCTTCATCTCACTAAGAGTTGACCTGATGTTGCCTATTGTTAGTGTATGTGCACTATATCAGTCTTGCCCTAAAGATTCACACTTGCTTGCGAGTAAGTTCATAATTCGTTATGTTAATGGGACTTCAGGGTATGGTATTTGTATACCTTTGTGACTAATGCCGAGATTGTTGGCTATTCCGATGATGATTGGGTAGGGAATATAGATTGTAAGAGCACTTCTAGTGGGTGTTTTTACATTGGAAATAACTTAGTCTCTTGGTAAAGTAAAAAAAAAATCCTATTTCTTTGTTTACTGTTGAGGCTGAGTACATTGCAATGGGAAGTTCCTGTACGCAGTTGCTTTGGTTAAAGCAAATGCTGTTTCACTACGGGATGTCTCATGATACCTTAACTGTGTATTGTGGTAATTCGAGTGCTATTAACATCTTGAAGAATCTTGTACAACACTCTAGGATAAATCATATAGATATACGCCACCATTTCATTCGTGAGCTTATTGGAAACATGGTGATAGCTTTAGAGTATGTCCAATCTCAAGATCAACTTGCCAATCTTCTCACAAAACCCTTGGATGATCCTAGATTTGAGTCGTAGGAAATCCTTAGGTATTGATGTACTTGAGTGAGTGTCGGTTGAACTTAGTCCTAGGAACATCAATGATTCATCATGTGTTGGGACTAAGTCTTTACTGTATATATTTTCTCTATTGTTTTGTTGTTATTTTGTCATTTGTTTATATGAAAATACAAAAATATTTAAAATTTGAAAAAAAAAAAATAAATATAAAAATTCAAAAAAAAATTTGATGTCAACTTTGACATTCATTCTTAGGATTTATGATAAGTGCATTATTTGTTTTTCTTTGTTTAATTGCATTTTTATGCATTTTTTTTTCTTGTAATTGTGTTTATTAAAAAATTCAAAAACATTGGAAAAGAAAATGCCAAAAAGATTTTCTTTTGTTTGTTTGTTTGTTTTTTTTTTGTTTCATGATCATGGTAATTCATAATTTGATTTGCATTGAAATTGATCCATCGTTAAATCAAAGTTGAATTGTACATTGCTATGAATCATATTAGGAGATAGAGAACTTAGTGACATGAATCCAATTGCATGATTCATTAGCTAAAGTCTTTTTCATCCTAGCGTGCTTGGCTACTATTTACCTTTGAAAGATTCAAAACCATGTACACACATGCCATTGACCTTCACACTTAGGAGTTTGATCAACTTGAGTTATTAATGATCTTAAATGACTCTAATTTTTGGTGATAGGTGAACGCATGACTAAAAGTTAGTTAAACTCCAATCCTTTAAAAGATGCCAAAAGCCAATTGTGAGAAAAGAGCTCAATGTGACCAAATCTAAAAAAGTGAGGCATAAAAAAAGGGCTAAAAAAGCACTTGAATTATGAGAGTACTTATACTTAATTATAATTTACTTATTTATAAAGCTCATAGAGCTAATGTTAACCATGATTAAAAGCATACATTAAAAATACGGAATTCACAATCGTGTTGATTGAATTCACAACGATGAACAAAATTTAATCATGTTTGTGTGAAATTGAACCAAGTGAGGAAACATTGCTATAGGACCCATGAAATTGAGTTATATATCTTTGATTGTGCCTTGGAGTAATGTTTGAGATGATGAACTTTGTATGGAGCTATTGAAATAAAAATTTATGTAATTTTCATGATTATGAACTTTGAGCATTTAGTGTTTAAATTTGAAAATTACATTTAAATTTGATCCAAACTCATCCATGCATTGAATTGAATTGAATTAAGGCTTTATTTACATCATGCATGCATGTTGGGTTCATTGGAGTTCGATTTGAAGTGGGTTAAACTGCAGATAGTAGGAATGTTATTCTTCAAGGCTCGCTTGAGCGGCCAGAGACCTCGCTCGAGCGGTCTGCATGAGCTCTAGGTTACAAAAGAAGGAGTCTGAGTCACCCCAAGTTGGGAATATGGACCAATTGAAGCCATTTGAGCTATGCCTTTTTTTCATGGCCTATACTAAAGTATTCCTTATTTTTCTTTGTTGACTTTTAGTTTTGGTTGAGTTTTATTTGTTTAGATTCTTTTTTTTTGGTTGTGACGCATTCTTAGTTCGGTTATTGATGCTTAATCATATTTGACTTTGAGTTACATGCCTCATTTGTCCCTTAGTTTACTTGCATGATTTGGCTAGTTGATATGCATTCATACCTTCTTGTTATACTATGATTCTATGTCATTATTGTTAAAGGTCGTCATTGAATTGACATTTGTAGCAAATAAGATAAGAATAAGTTGGGCAACATGATTTTATACCATTCTTGTTGTCTGTTTTCATTAGATTGTCATTTGTGACAAAAGGGGGAGAATATTTTAGGCACATGTGAGAGGAATAGGGTAGATTTACTCTTGACTAAGCTAGATATATTGCATGTGAACATAGAAAGGGGGAGTTTATCCAAATACTCATGGGGAGAAAATTTTCAAACTTGACATTAAGTTACATATTTTTTCTTCGTTTATTTTTCACTTGTTAGTGTACTTGTAAACACCAACTAAGGGGGTTAACTTGATGTGTTTCATATTGATAGAACAATATGTTTTCAAGCATATTGGGTAAGTTAGTTTCTAACATGTTACATATTTTCACTTGCATGATGTATACAGTTAGATCATATTTTGTAATTGGCTAATTTCGTGACGTCCATTGTAAAATCTCAACCACTTCCATAGTCATGATACTATCAAGTTCAAGATCCGAAAGCTACATTGAAGGGAGGAGATCAAGCATCAAAGCTACATCATTCAACCTCCGCGTGCACCTTCATGCTTAGGATAAAGGTAAAAACTTAGATACCTAAGATGAATCCTTAGTTATTTTTAACTTTGGATGATTAGGATGAAAAATAAAATTGGAAGTGATCTGATTATGACACATAGGGATTTTCAAAGAAATTTTTTTCTAAACCAATTTTGTATTTTGAAAATATATTTTCAGTCACAATCGGACCCCTCTTTGAGCAACACTCTTTAGTGCCCAAGAGGATAAGTTTTTGTGTAGTTTTAGGCTTAAAAAACTTGTAGGGACCGTCTTATGCTCACTAGCCTTAGCTAGAACGGCCTCTTGATGACTTAGAAAAAAGACAAACAAATGCTAAATAGAGGAGGAACAGGGACCACCCTTGAGGCCGCTAGAGTGGTCTCAAAGGTGGCTCGAGCGGTCCCAAGATCGCTCAAGCGGTCTACTCTTCGTAGGTTAGTTTGAAACTTATTTTACATTTCTAAGACCACCGTCCTATGATCGTCCTCCTACTGGTCGAGCGGTTATTGGCGAATATGAGTTTTCTTGTTGACTAAGATTGCCCTTATTCCGAGCCTATAAATAGGGAGTGTCTTTCCTACACATAGAGTAAGCCTTTAAGAGCTAGAAAAGACTAAAACCTTTTTAGAGAACTTCAAACCCATTGGAGTGTGCAAATTGAGAGTCTTGGGTGTGAAACCTTGAAGATTGCTTGAGATCTAGATGAACCGTGAATTGGGGAGGTCTTAGTGAAGCTAGCCATAACATTGGAGAGGAACTTTCGATAGAGAGATCTACGAAGTAAAGGAGCATCTATCCATGTGTATTGGTTAAGGTATAAGTCTCAAATACTTGTAGATTGACTTTTGTTTTAGTGGATTAGGCTTTTGGTGAACCGAGAAGTTTTCTTGCAATTTTTCTCGAGAAGGGTTTCCGCGTCAACAAATCACTTGTGTTATTTATCACTTTTACAAATACACTTGTGATTTGATGCACACACGCACACTATGTGTTTGATGAATTGATTTTTTATCTACATATCATATATAGTTGATTGATTGGGTTTGGGTTGCCTCAATTGGGATCACCTTGTGAGATTGAGTGTTGATCTACAGTTGATAAAATCAATACAATGATCTACATTGGTGTTTTTGGTTGTGGTGATTTAAAAGGGGTTCTCACTTAAATTGACAATTCATTTTGAAAAATGGTAATTGAGGCTGAATTGGGTTAAAATTGGTGTTTGCCCAAGTAAAATTTATATTAACCTATTCACCCCCTCTTGGTCTAGTGTGCGATTCCTTGTGTATAATTGAGTGGAAAGATCCTGCAGGTGAAGTGTTGTATATAGGTGCTTTCCAAACCTGTGATTATGTTATGTATTTTTCTAACATATAATGCTTTTTAAGGGGTTTTGGTTTGAGTGGTGATGTGCAGAACTGCAATCTTTAAGCTTCATAAAAAAAGTAGAACCTTGTAGTAGATAGAGATGTTAGGATGTATGCATGAGAGTTAATATTAGTTTAAAATTCTTTTGTTCAATGGTTTTGAGTTGTAATATTAATTTCTAACTTGGGTGTTTTGTCACAAAATTGCCAAAAGGGGAGATTGTTAGATCATATTTGTAATCGACTAATTTTGTGGAGTCCATTGTAAAATCTCAACCTATTCTATGGTCATGATGCTATCAAGTTCAATATCTGAAAGCATCATCGAAGGGAGGAGATCAAGTGTCAAAACAACATCATTCAACCTCTGTATGCACGTTCATGCTTAGGAAAAATTAATGACCTAGACACCTAAGATAAATCTTAGTTATTTCAGACACCAAATATAAACCTTAGTTATTTTAACTTTGGTTGATTAGGATGAAAATGGAATTGGAAGTAATCTGAATATGACTCCTAAGTAATTTCAAAAGAAAAGATTTTCTAAACCTCTTGTGAGTTTTGAAAATATAGTTTGAGTCACAACTGGACCTATCTTTGAGCAACACTCTTCAGTGCTTAAGAGGATAAATTTTTGCATGGTTTTATGATTAAAAATTTGTACCAATTGTTCTATACTTGCTAGTTTTCGCTAAAACGGTCTCTTAATGACATAGGGAAGAAAATGGGTAAAAGCTACAGAAGGTAGCACAAAGCTCTCCTTATAAGCTTGTTTGAGTAGTCTTTCATGGTCGCTCGAGCGGTGTTTGCCTTAGTCATGTTTGAAACGTGTTTTTCATTCTAGTGACAACTACCCTATGACTGCTCTCCCACTGATCTAGCAGTCATTCGCAAATATGAGTTTTCTTTTTTATTAAGACTACCCTTATTGCAAACTTATAAATAGGGAGAGTCTTTCCAACATCTAGGTTATGCCTCTTGTGAGATTTCTAAGAAAGAAAAGCATACTTTTATCTTGAGAGCTTCCACCACAACCTAAATCCCTAAGACCCTAAAGGCTACCAATAAAGATTCTACCCAACATCACATCTTAGGGAAAAATGTCTTGATGGTTTGATAAATCCATTGATGCGTGCATACCAAGGATCGTTGGCATGCCCTTGATTGCGCAAGGCCTAGATGAACTGTGTGACGGAGAGGTCTAAGTGAAGCTACACTAGACATCAAAGGAGGGCCTTTGGCATAGACAACAAGGAAAAGAACATCTAACCATGGTATTGGTTGAGGTATAAGTCTGGAGTACTTGTATGTTGACTTAGAAAGTAGTGGATTATGCTTTGGTAAATTCGGAGTGGTTCCTTTCAATTTTTCTCGTGGAGGGTTTCCGCGCCAACAAATCACTTGTGCTCTTTGTTATTTATTGTACATGCTTGTAATTATTTACACACACACACACACACTATGTGTTTATGGATGTGATTGTTTGAATATTTGTCCATGCATAAGTGTTTATGAGAGCATAGTATTTCATATTTTATATTTCATATCATTCATTTTTACTATGTTAGTTATTTATTTATTTTATTTTAGTTTAATTTTGTGTTTTATGGAGAATATATGTATTTGCAAGTAGTCTAAGTGTAAATGTAGACATGGAGTATCATGATAATGGTTGTGGACAAGTTGGAGTTGAGTTTGTTCAGTTAGAAGTGAAGCCGGAGGCCTTAAAACAGAAAAATTCAGGAAAGACAAGTTCTGCCGATAGGTAAAACTATGTGCTACCAGTAGAAAGGCACTCTAGGATAAGCAGAATGATATTCTATTGATAGGTGGACTTGTGTTGTATCGGTAGAAGAGCTTACTGGAATTTAACAGAATAAGGTTCTACTGGTAGGCCGAGTGCTTTCTACTAGTAGGTTAGTGTTAAGCTTCAACGATTACTCATTATCCCAGGCATTGACTTGCTAAATATTCAAAAATCTTTCAATATCTTCCAATATCTTTGTTTGAGAAGAAAGAGATAAGATAGGAAAGAGATTTTAATTGGCCATATCTTTGGAGATATCCTTTGAGATATTTTTGGAGATTTTCTAGAAATAAGAGATGGACATAAAATAAATGATCTCTAAAAATTTGTCATATCTCTCCCTTTTTCCCTCCAAATACCAACCCATAGGAGATTTTTATATAGACCTTCTTCCTCCTTGGACGTTCTCCAAGAGGGGGCTACTGCTCCTTCTTTGTTCTTTATTTAGTTGCAAGCAAAAGTTTTCATTATTTTCAATTCTAAGTTATGGTATTTATTTATTGTAATTGCTTTTAAATTCCAATTTCAATGTAGGTTTTATTTTTTTACTTTTATTTACATGTCTTCTTTAACTGCTTTAATTTACTTTTGTTATGTTCGAGTAGTCTTCTTTCTATATAATTGAAGAAGGGATTCCTACCTATGAAATAGGGTTTACATTATAAATTAGGGTTTTTATAATGTATGCGATTTAATAGTTGTTTTTCTAAAACCGAAATGATTATGTGATGCCCTAAAATCTGAGGGTCCTGTATTCACCCATTGATCAACCATCAATCCGCAGAAGTATCCGTGACTGCCATATAACCCGATACCATGTAATTACATCCCCTTGGCTAAGATCATAACCACAATGAGAGTCCAACAGAGTCTCCTTTGCATGAAGCTCTACCTAACACCCAACTTATTACACATCAATACCTAGGTGATGTGGTACCGGTACCTGGGCCTTTCATTTCCCAGGTTCCTCCAATTTCCAGGTACCGATACCTGGTGACGGGGTACCGGTACTTGAGCCCACTGTTTGATAGGTACCGATACCTGAATCCACTATCCATCGTGGTACCGGTACCTAAGGTCTAGGTACCTATGAGCCCACTGAAATCTAGGTACTGGTACGTGCAAGCCTTGATACCTATACCCGGATCATTTGATAGCGAGGTACCAACACTTAATCACTTAGGTACCGGTACTTGGGCCCAAATGTTTCCCAAATCTTTTCAATCTTCGTACATTGGCCATCCTAACCCATTCCATACTCATTCATACATTCATATACACAATTTCTAGCCCATAAGAATTCATTGCACAACCATTTATATAAGTTTACAAGTTTAAAAAAAATTACGTAATTGAATTACAAAAACGTAATTCTAAAAGCGACATTCCAGCTTATTCTCAACATGGGCCCAAGTGAAGGACGTCCACCAGTGTTTGTCCCACACTTGAAATTTTGTTCCCATGAAGGGTAAGCCACGCTCAATAGGACATTTCCTAACGAGGCTACTCCACAACCCAGATGTATATGAAATGTTCACATGCAATTCAACAATCAATCAAACATCCATTCAAGAATATGCAACCCATAAATGGATTTCCACAACGCCATACCATGTCATTTGATGATACTCACACATGCAATACAACTCGAGCCCTCCACCGGCTCCCAAAAACACATACAATGCCATGCGTATGCATCCGGACATTCCAAGCCCCTGCCATTGGTGTTGAACATTGTACCTCTTGAAGTGTAATGCCGCATAAGAGAAGTCCCAATTTACCCAAATCGAGCTTCAAAGACTTGATCCCAATAATCATGTCTTTGATATTTTGGAAAAATCCACGATATTTGAAATGTACTCGTAGCTCTCGTCGCATAGAATAACTTTTGTTTTTGGCTCGAAGGAATCCAATGAACAGATTGCCCTAGATTAGAGAAGAAAGCTTAGAGATTTTTGGCTTTTCGCTCTCTTCTTTCCCTTTCTCTCTATCCGAAAAATCCTATAACACAAATGGGGGAAAAATATGATTTTTTCCTTTTTTATACTCTCCAATGCTTGGCTCTCATTGAGCCACACGTCCCTTTTTTTCTGATCCAATTTTGTCCCGAATCATTTGAGTCTTATCCCATTTTAAGTTCAATATATTTTATTTGAGCTAACTTTAAATTAGTTCTCATGTTTCGCAATTAAAACCTAATCGCGTTTATTTTAGTAGCGTGACACCCAATTGCATCATAAAACGCAAAAAAAACCTGACTATCTCGGAATTCGACGGAATTTGACTGGATAACTAGATTTCGCGAGATAAATCCAACGGTGAGGTCTATTTTGTCATCTGAGTTCTCAAAAAATTTGGATTTTTTAACCCGTACAGTAACGACTAATTACCTTTTTACCGTTTGAATAGAATTTTTAAATTTTCCAGGTTTTACAAATTCGCCGTATCCTTTGTTACCAGTAGATAATTGGTTTTGGTACGGATAATAATTGGAGTCCTTGTAATCAATTGGATACAAATTCTTCCATCAATTTATTTGTTACAAAAATTACTATTTTTACTAATTAAAGTTCTAATTTGTCTGAAGGTGTTTGATTACAAACTTGGATGAGTTATAGTTTTAGAGTGTAAATTTATGTTCATTGGTGGGATGAAATCCAAAGATTATCTAATTTTTTATTTTATTGAATTTTACCAAAATTCTCACCTTTCAAATAACTCTTTATTTTTTTTTCACCACCATTTGAATTTCTAATTTGTTTTCCCTGGGGAGACGACCTTGGTGATTGACCGACTTACTAAATAATAGATTCCTGTGCTTGGGGAATTATATATATTTTACCCATTTTTGAGGGCAAGTAGGTGTGCAATTGGGTTTGGGGTTTTGGAATCGGCATTGTTTGTTGAAGAAATTAATTGAGTATTAATTAAAATCAATCGTCATGGTTAAATGGATTGTGGTGATTAAAAGGGGTTCTCACTATTCATTGTTCAATTTGTGTGGGAAGAGGTACTTGCAGTGATTTAAGTTTTTATTAGTAATCAATTGAACATTAAATTTAAAAACCTATTCACCCCCCTCTAGGTATATTTTTTTGAGTTTCACGCGTATATATTTTTTATGAGTAGCGAGAACCGATGATTAGGAAGGGAAATAGTCGATCGAGTTTTTTTTTTCTTTTCTTTTTCATGAATGGATTTGGCATACCTTGGGGTGGAAATGGAATGAGAAATACCATGATAAATTTGGTAATGCCTAATCCCATGATTTGTGGGATTGACTATTCCTTAGGAATATGAATGAATTCTAATTCTTGCCAACCAAAAATAAGAATAAACATTACCAAGGAATGTATATTCCATTCCTAAGGCTTAATCCTGCATACCAAATGCATCATTAATGTTTCTTGTGGCTGGGGCACAACGATGGATCACTTTCAAATAATTTGAGAGCCACAAGAAACTTTATAATTGAGAACTCCATTCATATTCTTAGGGATTGTACCAAAGCTCAAGGAATTTGGAAATTATTTCCAGATAACCAGGAGCTTAGCTCAAATGCATTACTAAACCTCTTTGATTGGTTGATTGTTAATTTCAAAGCTAGGAAAAAGAAAAAAATGGAGAAGTATTGATTGGCCTATTGTTTTTACCACCATCCTCTGGAACATCTGGATGGATAGGAACAAAGATTGTATTGAAGATATTAGCACTCCCCCTCCCCATATTGTTGCCAAAATCTCTTGTAAATATCCGTTGCATGTACATTAAGATTTCCAAGGTGCAAATGAGGTGGAAACGAACTTGGAAAGGACTTTGATTCGCTGATCTTTTCCTCCTACAGGATGGAACAAGCTCGTAAGGAAATCCTGGACCGGTAGGTGTGGGTGGAACTTTTAGGGATGATCAAGGGCATTTCTATAGTGGATTCATGGGAAAGATCAATAATACCACCAGTTTATATGCTGCATTATAGGCTAACTTTAAAGGCCTTGAGATTCTGAGGAAAAAAGGAATTAACAGAGCAATTATTGAAACTAACTTAGAAGATGCTTGCCACCTTCTCTTGAATCAAGCAGAGGACCATCTGCCCAACAAAGTGGTCATTGACAAATGCAAATATCTTATAAAGAACAAGTAGATTGTTATACACCATACATTTCGTGAAGGAAATCAGTGTGCTTTTTTTTATAAATTCTAGAATCCAACAGTTGGAAGATTTTGTGAAGCTCACAACAATGCCAGACCAACTAGGGCCCTTTTTTTGCGGATTTTTCATTCATTTCTTTTGTTAGAGAATCCAAGTGATCTTTTTTTTTTCCAATGAAAAGGATTTTTACTTTTCATTATGATTGGGGTCGAACCATCATGCATTTGGACACCACAGTGATTATAAAATCCGAAAAAAATTGAAATTGTTTGAAAAAGGGTAAAATGATCATTTTGCTACTATAATGCGAAATAAAAATACGTACTCTCTAGAGCTTGTATGACACAATGGACTTCAACATTGGATTCGTATCTCGAAATCTAGTCACTCTGTCGAATTTCGTCGAATTCTAAGATAGTCGAATTTTTGTACGTCGTTCGAGACGGTTGAGTGGCGGATGACCTCATAAAGGTCCCCGAATATAAATTTTATAAATATATATATAATTGGATAAAATTTTAAATAAAATTTATTTAAACTTAAATTGAGATCAAATAAATCATTTTGGGATGAAAACGGACCCGAACAGGCAGGGACACTTGGCGCGACGAGGGACAAGTTTTGATAATTATAAATGGGGACTAAAATTAGATATTTTGCTCTAAATATCAGCTGAACTCTGCTGGTTTTAACGTGTGGGAGAAAAGAGAGAGAAAAGAGAGAAAACCAAGATTTCTTTCGCCGATTCTCGAAATTTCGTCAGTCGAAATCCGTCGAGCTAAGAGTTAAAGTTGATCACATCGATAAAACCTACGTCTGCATACCAAAAACAAGGGATTTCACCAAAGATGGAATTTGGAGAAATCATGGGCGTGCATGGTTTGCGTCTCAAAAAACAGTATTTGAAAATAGTTTTCGAAGATAGATTTTTGAAAATTATTTTTAGTGTTTTTTGTGTCACAGAACTTATTTGGTTATATAATTCTAAAAACTATTTTTCCAAAATAAAAAATAAAAAACATGTTTGGACAGTAAGACATAAAATAATGAAAACAGAGATAATGTTTGGATTGAATGTTTCACTGTCAAAACATGTTTTTAGAATTATATAACAAATCAACAAATTACATAAATAAAACACAACTCATACAATTTATGTCATCACACATAAATATGATATCCAACATAATACAAATAATATTACATAACATCCATGTACTAGTAATAACACTTAATATTTTTAATATTACATAATGGCAGTGTACTAGTAATAAAACTGCAACATAAAAGTTCAACCACCATTAGAAACAGCAGCCCACATACTCGCAGCCATTGTATTCCTCAAGTGCGACATAACATTGAGTTGTGATGATGACATGTCCAATTCAGTCAATCGATGATGGTTGGAACTCTGTTCATTATCTAAAGAGACGTCTTGATTTAGAAACCGCTGAAAATAAATGTCACCTGCTGAATGCATACGAACAAAATTATGAACTGCACAACATGCTGTTACAATGGTTGGTTGGCGTACAGGTTTGTATTTTGGTATTGTATTTAAAATAGGAAATCTTGCTTTCAGCACACCAAAACATCTCTTAATAACATTTCTCAAGGAAGAATGTCGATAGTTGAATAACTCTCTGGGTCCACGTGGTGCACGTCTGTTACCACTACGATCAGGAATGTGATATCTCTCGCCACGATATGGCGAGAGAAATCCAGGTATGTTTGTGTAGCCGATACCTACCACATAGTACATCCCTAATTCAGAAGCACATTCTCAACATTAGATACTTAACATCATAACTTTGATTATAGGAATTAAATCAATCTATCCACCAACCTTCTGGCGGCATAGGAAAGTTGACTTCACCCTTTGTTATAACATCTATAAAAACAAGTGAATCATGTGCGCTACTTTCCCAACCAGGTATGACAAATACAAATCTCATGTCACAAGAACAAGCTACCATTATATTTTAGGTAATTGTTGTTTTTCGACCACGATATGCCTCATGCTTAGAAGCAGGGACCTATGCAGCTACATGAGTACCATCAATTGTACAAATACAATCCTACATTTATAAAGTGTGTTTTATTAGTATAATAAAATATATGTAACATGGATAGTATCGTTACCTTAAACCATGGATAGTATCGTTACCTTAAACCATGGATAGTATCGTTCATCATATAATATCTCAGGTGGAGTTTCGTATGGAAGTTGTGGCTAAATTATTGACACCCCTAAACTAGCTAATGCACGCCTAACCTTCTTGAATTGGCGATTGATAGTTTTCGTTGAGTGTTGAAACATCTCAGCAACAAGTCTTTGTCTAACATTGTGTGAAACTGTGAGTAAAAAATAGCCACGGACTCCTCAGTTGTCAAATGGTTGTGGTAGTCCTCTTGTATGTGACCGCCATCGCGCAGTGTTTTACACAATGCAAGGAAAGTATCGGCATCCATCCATAGACAATTATATATGCGTGACGAATTTCCATTCAACAATTCCATAGCCCAATCATGACCATTTAATTCAGATGTCATGCATGGTGTTTTGAACAAACGGTTGTTAGCATATGGACACATTATATTGACAAAAAACATATCCTCCAATTCATCATCTAAACTGCTTGATGAGTCATCACTTGATTGGGCAGCTTTATTTTCCATTGTAACTACAAACATAATTCAAACTCACGATTACAATGCATAAATACGATAACAGTAAAAAGCAAACATGATCCACATCATCGTGCAACATCATACCACTAATAACATTTTCAACATCATACCACTTGAATAATAGACATTTCTCAACGATAACATATTCAAAACATACAAAATTAAACATGTAGCCAATGCACCACATCATACGACAATATTAATAATATTGTTTCATAATAATAAGTCTAATAAAGTAAAACCACAGAAACAGTTACATGCCAAAATTGTCTCTGTAGAGACACAAAAAGTTAAGTCAACTTTGGACATCCATGCCCAATTTGTTTCATACATAACTAAACAAATGTCAGTAAACTTAATCTAGTGTGTCAAGCCACTCTTTTCTACGCTGTGCAGACATCTTAACAAACATTTGACGCCACTCAGGGTCCCTGAACTTTGCACATGCACGAAAATATTACTGGGATCCAACACCCTCCATACCCTCTAACACATCCATGCAAGTGTCAATGTTGTAAGCGTCATTCACACTGTTCACTTGACAAACTTGCTTGTATTTCTCTGTTCTAGCCAATGAGAATGCAACCCATGCATCCATAGCATTGTCCATCTTTGAACTCTTACTCCCTTTCTTTATGTCCTGAACTACTTCCAATTTTTTTAGGTGGAAAGGGAAATGGACCTTCAAGATCATCGTCAAGACTAGCAGATGATCTTTTTTGACCAGTGATGAACTCCTCCTCCAACTCTCTCTCCTCATCAGAATTCGGCAAGAATTGGGTCGATGCACGGGCTAAAAGGCCTGTGGCTGTCAATTTTACAAAGATAAGTTCCAATAAGTTGAACTGCTCACAGCCTTTCTTGCGAAAAGTTTTCGCTTGCAGGTTCGCCTAAATAAAAAAAAATTATCAATAGGGCTAGTAATAAATAACTAGGCTAAAACGTATATAAAACTATGTCAAACTATGCATACCGCAATATATTGTGCCTAGACATCTTCCTTAGCCGTCACAATGTTGGTTTCTGGGTTCCAACCAAATCCAGTAGTGGTCAACATTATTTTGAAAGTCCGATATTTATTCCTCAACCTATTGTATTTTCCCTTAAGATTAGCAACAATGTAAGTACGACCCATTTTTTGGTCATCAAACCCGCCAATTTTATTCCAAGTCTTTGTTCTAATGGTTGTATCATTTGGGTTGTCTTTCTCTACCTCAATGACCAAGAATTTAATAAATAACTCCTCAGCCCTTGATGGCCAAGTGGCCATATCCTCAATTTCATTACCTTGGGATGACATCTAAGATAATATACATCATACAATAATTAATCATGTATAAAATGAATTACTCAAATTACATGTTACATTCCACATTGCTCTCATTTTTAAGGAACACGAAATACCTGATCAGATGATACGTCTGACAAATCAATGATGTCGTTTTCGCCGACTGAGGATTTGGTAAGGGTTGAAGATTCCTCCAACTGATCTGATGTATTTAATAAATACAAAGAGACAAACTTAAATAAGCATGATAGACAAAATTATTTTCTTTGAATTATATAACTTCTCTACAGGTGGGACAGTAATAAGTGAATTTGTTTAGCTACTACATGTTCTATTTTGTTTGTGTAATATTGTTTCTCTATAGTAATTGTTGGTTCTCAGTGTATATCTTATTGCATATATATGTCTACCCTTACTAATTTCCTTTTTCTAAAGAGAACCAAAGATGAGTGAATTGGATGAGCAATAATGGAAGGGAAGTTCAATGACTTCCTAAATTTAAAAGAATAGTGTTATCAACGGTCCAGTACTAATATATGCTATACATCTCGCTTATGAAATAAATTCCATTTGGGACCCTCAATTCCAAAGTTCACGGGCTAGCATTCACAGTTCTGAACAACTTTCATCCCGGCACCAAAACCTATTTTTCATTTAATTCCAAACCTTCACCAATCAAAACTCTAATAAGCCTTGATTATTCTTGACCAAACCTAACCCGAAAATCCAAAACCTGCTATTAAATCTGTGTGGTGTTCCATCACTCCCAATACAAATAATTTTCATATCAAGGCACCAAAGGGAGCACATGCGCTATTGAAGACAATATGTCAGTGGCCATTTGATTGAGAGGATGATCGATCCAGTAAAGTAGCAATGCATTCTGTTACATAATATTAGGATGCGTGATTTAGGGCAGTTGTGGTTGGTATACTATCTGCTCTGCTGGATCATAGGTTGTGCCAGTCAACAACCCACAAAAAGCAAGCAAAGTTTTCCTATTGGTTGCTGAAAAAACCCAGTGAAGTGAGGCATATTCTATTGAAAATTTAGATCATGATAGCCTAATGATTTCGTTGAAAAAGAAACACCGGAAAAGTTATTATCAAGAATTGGTCATTCTCCCAAGCTTAATCTATCAAAAATAATTCATTAACAGTAGGACACATCTTAGGAGCAACATAGATTATCCCAAGATTTTCTTGTTGTTGGACTGTTAACTAGTTCTGAGATGTAAACTAAACATCAAACATCAATAATAAATCATGAAAACATGATGCCCAAGCCGGACCAAGCGGTCACAAAAAATAGCAGTCTAAGCCAGACCAAGCAGTCACCGAAAACATAATGCCCATGAAAAATAGAAAACAAAAATGCCCAAGCCAGGCCAAGCAGTCACCGAAAACAGAATGGCGATGAAAAAAACAGACCAAACACCATAGCAATCGCCGAAAATAGCAGTCATCGAAAATAATTTCAAGGCAAAAAAACCCAACCAAGCACCATAGCAGAGTCTCCGAAAAATAGGTGAGTCACCGAAAATAATTTCATGGAAAATAATAATAATAAATCAGATCTAGGAGATCTGAGTCACCGGAACATTATGATCGGTTCGCCGGAGTTGTTAGACAATAGATCTGTTATAGATCTGAAGGTAAAAAGGAAAAATGCAAACAAATTTAACAAACACAAACACTACTAAAAAATCAAGGCAAAAAAATAGAAAAAAATTACACAGATCTATGGTTACTTGTCGCTGGAGAAGCCAGGCTTCTGATTCGTCAGAGTTTCGCCGGAGTTACGCTGGATATGTCACCGGTGTTTCACCAGAGCTTAACTGAAGAAGACGGTTGAGCAGGGCAAATGATGGGAGAGGTTGGAAAAAAAGCACAATTTATACTTAGGTCATTAATGAACAATGATATTACCTCCGTGTTTTCGAAATTTCTTAAAAATTTCTAGAAAACATGTCTGGGCTGTTTTCGGTTTTTGTGTTCCAATTCCCACTTTTTTCAAAAAAATTTAGAACAAAATGCTAAACAAACAGGTTTTGGATGTTTTGAACATTTTAAAAGCAAAAAATTGTTTTCAAGATGCTAACCAAACATGGCCCAAAGGTTTTGGGCTTTGTTGGTGTTCTTAAAGGTCTTATCCTTCAATCTACGCTCCAAGAGGTAGGATTCTTCCTACTTTGGTTTTATTCCTACCTTGTGAGGTCCAAGGTGTAAAAACTCGGGTAAATTTAAACTTTTAAAAATAAAGGGCAAAATGGTAAATTGCCACACGGTAAATTGCCATGTCAAATTTTATCGAATTGCCAAATAGTTGAGTTTTTTGTGTTTTACGAAGCGGCCGGGCCCCGGGAGACCTAAATACAAAATTTTTAGAAAAATTATTAGATTTTAAAAATAAATGAAGTCAAGACAAATTAAAAATATTTTGAGCTTGAACTGGAGCGAAATTTAATCGTTTCGGGATGAAAACGGACCCGAAATAAAATGGGACGTGTGGCGCATTGGGGACCAAATATCCTAAAAATATAAATAAGGGAAAAAATTAGATTTCCCTCATTATTTCTACCCATATTCAGCCGATAGAAAGAGGGAGAGAGAAGAGAGGGAAAAGAGAGAAAAAAATAACTTCTCTCTACGATCTACGAAGCTAGAGAGCTCAAATTTGTTCGGAGTAAGAAGAAAAGTTGATCTCCTCGACAAGGGCTACGCGTACACACCAAAAACAAGGGCATTCACCGAAGGTGGAAAAACCGAAATTTTTGGTGAAGCTTGGGATTGAGTTGGGTGGATTCTTGGAACATCTACGGTCATTCCTCACGCTACAAGAGGTAGGGGTTCTCCTAATTAGTTTTATTCACTACCTAGAATGTTATATTGAAATGAGTAGCTTAATATATATATATATATATATCTTGCCTATTGAAAGAAAATTTAATGAAATGGTAATGAAAATGAGAGTAGAAATAGATTACGGTAAATTCCTAGCTTGAAATTGAAATGTGGTAATTTATTTTAGGAAATTCCATGAGAATTGGTGTTATATGAGCATGTTGTGTGCTTAAATTATGCCTTGACGAAATGGGTATTGAAATTAGGTAGAATATATTTTATCTTGAAATGGGTATGTAGAAATTGCTAAATGTAATTTCTTGAATTATGTGAATTGTGGGCATGTTATGTGTTTACATAATGTCTTGATTTCAAAGTGTGTTATTGCTTTATATGAGATAACATGCTTGGACTTGAGTTTTGGATATAATGTTGATAAATTCATATTTGTTTATTGACATTGTGAGTTACGAAAATTATAAGTTTTTGATATAATTTGTCATGGATTGTATGAATCGGGTTTGAAATGGTTCATATGGAATACATTGCATATTGAACATTATAATAGAGTTGCAATGAGGTATTACATTATATATGCACGAGAACATTGCATTAAATGGGTGGTTGTGCATGAAAGGAGTCAACACCACATGGGTGGATGATGAGTGGGCTCGAGGGAGCTAAGTCAATGACTTGGCCGAGTCGCACGGTTTACAAGGTGTTGAAGGTCGGGGTTAGCAAGAAGATCCCTCGGGTGTAAAGCCCGGTGATTTGGATACGCACTGCCGTTGGTATTAGTCCATTAAGTGTGTGGGTGTACGCAGGACCGTTAGTGGAAGTCCATGAATCCCGTGTCGGTTGAGTGCCGTTGGTGCAAGTCCATAAATACTTGCCCCATACAAGACTCTAGATTGAAAATGTTATTTGATGTTTAAAATGGATGACGAAATTATACACATGGGAAAGTACATGTGTTGGAGAGCCGGGATGGGCTCGGGATTATGGATGACAGGCATTTGCACAATTCCAAATTGCATGTATCGAAGGGCCGGAAAGGGTTCGAGTTGGTTATTGAGAGTGAGTTGCATTATAAATTTCCAACATTGATAGCATATTCATGTTTAGAATGTATGAATGGTGAATTGGTTGCATGTGAGCATTTCATGTACATTTGGGTTGGGGAGTAGCCTATTTAGGGAATATTCTATTGAGCGTGGCTCACCCTTTATGGTAAAATATTTCAGGTGCGGGGTTCGTGCCGGTGGATG
>CM042198.1:8793677-8809078 GCA_023539305.1 Ilex asprella
CTCTCACTTTGGGCCTCAAGGATGAAGAAGCTGAAATGTGGCTTTTATTTTGAATAAATTGTAAAGACATTACAATGGATATTTATTTTGGCATGTAATTAAATGAATTCGCATGCAAATGTTGTAATAGATCTTATTTAAACCATGTTGGATGCCCAAATACATGTTATGTAAGTGTTGGGTTGGTTTTTGTAAGGTTTGGAATGAATTGGAAACGGTAAAAATCTGGGTAGACTGTACTGGTACTGTGTACCGGTACGTTTTGGTCCAGAAGGTTTGATGTACCGGTACTATTTCGTACCGGTACTATTTCGTACCGGTACTGTGTACCGTTACTGTTAGCAGATTTCTAAAATTTTAACACAGTTCTCCTATGCTTTTGGACTTTGTTTTCTGTGGTTCAAATGGTACAATAGGATTTTAAATGAACTATTTTGAGGCATGTTGGACCTCGAGAGAATTAAATGATAAAAAGAACATGAGGTATATACGTGGGTTAAAATCTCGAATAAGGGAATTTTTATGAACATAAGGCCTGAAATTGAGGCAAGAAAGGGTAATTTCGTGGGTTGACGGTTGGTCAACGGTTTAAAAAGGACCCTCGGTTTTAGAGGCGTCACATCTTGGTGTCAGAGCATAAGTATACGAATTACCTAGGGCTTGATGGACTTTGGGTCTAAACCGTTGTATTTCATGTGCATTTCTTGTTATGTGCTATACTTGCTACATGATTATGTGCTATGTGTTATGTGAACTATATGCATGGTGAAATGTGTGTGGCAATGGACACACTAGGGTTAGAAAACATAACCTTGAGATTAGAAAAAGAGTGAAGGGGATTGTTCATGGATTTAGATGTCTGCTAGTACAAAACATACGTTCTACTAGGGGGCAATGAGAAAATTCTTAAAGTTTGCACTTGATCCTTTGTTGGGATACTAAGTTAGTGTGTTGTTGCCATTTGACATGTGTGTAGATGGCAAGTAGAGGAAAGGGACGCCGAGGCGGTGGGCGAAACAATAACCAACCACCACCAGTCTTTGACCAACAAGCATTTAATGAAACTATGAGCATGATGACAGCTACCGTTACATAGGCTGGCGCCAATGCAAGTCACGGGGGTGCAAGTAACCTCCAACACTTCAAGGCACACAAGCCTCCAGTATTTAAGGGAGGGGCGGATTCGATGGCGGCCGACCATTGGTTCTGACAAGCCAATAAAATCTTAAGGGCAATGGAAATCACCTCAGATGTCACTAAGATAAGACTATCTGTATTCCAACTAGAAGGAGAAACCCAACTATGGTGGGATTGGGTGATGGATTCCAAGAACCTGGAGACCATGACATGGGGATAGTTCCAAGGGAGGCGGGTGCTAAGGACAAGAAGAAGGAGGGCCAATCCTCTTCTTCTAACTCGGGGAAGAAGCAGAAGACTTCTACCCCACAAGGGACTCAGGAACAAGGCCGCGACCATCAGGGCCAAGGCCAAGGTCGATCCTCCCAAGGTGGGGGAATCTCCAGGACTACCTATCAGGTAGGCCAGAAGACTCATTATTGTTGCCATTAACTGGGTTACATGAAGCGGGATTGCCCTCAGAGGTAGGGATCCCAGGGTTATGGGATATCTCAGTCCCAATCTTCGGTGGGCCAGTCATAGACACCCTATGTTCTTCCCTACCCTATCACGGGCCAGGAAAATCACAATGCTTTGCCCCAAGCCATGTATGGCTCTTGATGGCACGGTTAGTTGATGGGTTGGTTAGCAAGCCTTACCTTGGAGGACGAGGTGAGACAGGATTTGGGTCTTTTTCGGGTTGTTTGTGAGTATGCAGATGTTTTTTCGGACAAACTACCGGGATTACCTCCCCATAGGGATGTGGACTTTAGCATTGAGTTGCTTCTAGGTACTTCGCCTATTTTTATGACTCCACATAGGATGGCACCCGCTGAGTTGCAAGAACTCAAGGTCTAATTGCAGGAATTGTTGGACAGGGGTTTTATTAGACCAAGCACTTCACCTTGCTAGTGTTATTTGTAAAGAAGAAGGACAAAACCCTTCGACTATGCATAGACTATCGGCAGTTGAACCGGGTCACTATCAAGAATATGTATCCTTTGCCGAGGATTGATGACTTGTTTGATCAGCTGAGGGGAGCAAGGGTCTTCTTCAAGATAGATCTCCAAACGGGCTACCATCAGTTGAGTATTAGGGAGGTAGATATCCCTAAGACGGCATTTAGAATGCGGTATGGGCATTTCGTATTCACGGTGATGCCATTTGGGTTAACGAATGCCCCGGCGGCATTCATGGATCTCATACATAGGTTGTTCCAACCCTATTTAGATCAGTTCGTCGTGGTGTTTGTTGGCGACATCCTAATCTACTCTAAGTTTGAGGAGGAGCATGAGGGCCATTTGAGGATTGTTCTCCAAACCTTGAGAGACCATCAGTTGTACGCCAAGTTCAGCAAATGTGAATTTTAGCTGACGGAGGTAAAATTTTTGGGACATGTAGTGTCAGCTTCGAGTGTTTCCGTGGACCCGGAGATGGTTGAGGTAGTCATGAATTGGGAGAGGCCGAAGTCAGTTTTCGAGATACGCATTTTCTTGAGATTGGCAGAATACTATAGGTGATTCATTGAGGAATTCTCTCGATTAGTTGCACCTATGGCGAAGTTGACCCGAAAGTGGGTTAAGTTTGAGTGGAATGATACTTATGAGAAGGCATTCTAGGAGTTAAACACGAGGCTAACTACAGCTCCTATTTTGGCAGTCCCGAAAAGGGGGGAAATGTATATAGTGTACTGTGATGCATCCAAAGACAGACTCGGTTGTGTTTTGATGCAGTTTGGGAGGGTGGTGACTTATGGTTCTCGATAGTTAAAGAACCACGAGCAGAACTACCTCACGCACGATATGGAATTGGTGGCCATTGTCTTTTCCTTGAAGGTTTGGTGCCACTATTTGTATGGCGAGAAGTTTGAAGTGTTTTTGGACCACAAGAGTGTGAAATACATCTTTACATAACGGGACCTCAACATGAGGCAACGTAGGTGGATGGAGTTTTTAGAAGACTATGACTTCACTCTGCATTACCATCCCAATAAGGCAAATATGGTGGCGGATGTACTTAGTCAAAGGTCACGGGGAGTCTTGGCTACTGTGGCTTCCCAGGAGTGGCTTATGCTCGAGACTGTGGGGCAGTTTGGGCTACATTATATGGGTCAGGCTCAAGGTATTTTGGGGAGTTTGGTGGCTATGACTTCCCTACTGAGCAGAGTGATTAAGTCCCAGAGTTAGGACACTAAGCTATTGTCCATCCAGGACCGGGTACAGACAGGAATAGGTGACGAGGGCTGGGCCATTCACTCGGATGGTAGTCTTCGGTATCGAGGAAGGGTTATAGTTCCTCAATTGGCGGATTTGAGAGAGGAGATCTTTAGGGAGTTTCATTGCTCTCATTTTGCAGTTCATCTAGGTGGCACGACGATGTACCCTAATCTTCGTCGCCAGTATTATTGGAGTGGGATAAAGAAGCACGTTGGAGACTTTGTCATTAGATGTCTCGCGTGTCAGCAGGTCAAGGCCGAGCACCAGAGACCAACAGGGTTGCTCCAGCCTTTGGAGGTGACAGAGTGGAAGTGGGAGCATGTCACCATGGACTTTGTGACCCACTTGCCACTGACATTGCAGGGACATGACGCAGTGTGGGTGATAGTGGACTGGCTTACCAAGTTGGCACACTTTTTGGCGGTGCGGATGACCTTCACACTGGAGGAATTCTCTAAGTTATATATACGGGAGATTATCCGGCTACATGGGGTACTCATATCTATAGTTTCGGATTGGGATCCTAGATTCACGGCTCATTTTTGGGAGAGCTTCCAGCTAGCCATAGGGACACATTTGATGATGAGTACAACCTTTCATCCCCAGATGGATGGTCAGTCGGAGAAGACCATCCAGATTTTAGAGGACATGCTGCGGGCATACGTCCTAGACCTTAAGGGTAGCTAGGAAGAACATTTACCCTTAGTGAAGTTTGCCTACAATAATAATTATCAGGCGAGCATACAGATGGCAGCCAAAGAGGCATTATATGGGAGGCCTTGCTATTCTTCGGTGTGTTGGACGGAGGTTGGAGAAAGACCCTATACGGGTCCAAATTTGATTAGGGACACTTCAGCGAAGGTGGACCTAATAAGGAAGCGTCTTCTTATGGCTCAAAGTCGGCAGAAAAGCTACGCCGACAGACGACGACGACCTCTGAAATTTGAGGTGGGAGATCACGTTTTCTTAAAGGTGACACCTAAGAGATGAGTGTTCAGATTCGAAAAGCAAGGAAAGCTGTCACCGAGGTTTATCGGGCCCTTCGAGGTATTTGAGAGGGTGGGTACAATGGCTTACAGGTTGGCATTACCGCCAAATTTATCGAGTGTTCACGTAGTGTTTCATGTCTCCATGCTCCGAAAGTATACACCTGATCCGACATATGTGGTGGATTGGGGTGAATTGATGGTTGATGCGGATGGGACTATCGAGGAGGGACCGATGCGTATCATGGATTGCCGGGAGCAAGTTTTGTGAGGCAAGACTGTGAGGCTAATGAAGGGGCTGTGGCAGCACCGGGGAGTGGAGGAGGCAACATGGGAGCATGAGGACACCATTCGGGCCAATTATCCGTTCTTGTTCGAAGATGGAGGTACGTGTTCATGGTTTTAAGTATAAGGTTACTTGTTTCATGTGCATGTAGTTATGTGTGCATGAATTTCGGGGACGAAATTCTTTTAAGGGGGAAGAATGTAAAAATCCGAATAAATTTAAACTTTTAAGAATAAAGGGCAAAACGATAAATTGTCACAACGGTTCGGGTTGTAAACCTGAAATTTTCTAGAGCCCGGATGAAGAAATGGACCTCAGCGTTGGATTCTTCTAGCGAAAACTAGTGACCATGTCAAATTTTATCGAATTCTGAGATAGTTGGGTTAATTGCGTTTTACGAGGCAGTCGGGGCTCACGAGACCCAAATACGAAAATTTGGGAAAAATTATGAGATTTTTAAAATAAATGAAGTCAAGACAAATTAAAAATATTTTGAGCTTAAACCGGAGCGAAATTTAATCGTTTCGGGATGAAAACAGACCCGAAATAAAAAGGGACGGCACGTTGGGGACCAAGTATCCTAAAAATATAAATAAGGAAAAAAAATCAGATTTCCCCCATTATTTCAGCCCATGTTCAGCCGATAGAAAGAGGGAGAGACAAGAGTGGGAAAAGAGAGAAAAATACTACCTATCTCTACGATCTACGAAGCTAGAGAGCTCCAATCCGTTCGGACCAAGAGGGAAAGTTGATCTCCTCGACAAGGGCTACGCGTACACACAAAAAACGAGGGCTTTCACCGAAGGTGGAAAAAATTGATTTTTTTCGGGAAGCTTGGGATTGAGTTGGGTGGATTCTTGGAACTTCTACGGTCATTCCTCACGCTACAAGAGGTAGGGGTTCTCCTACTTAGTTTTATTCTCTACCTAGAATGTTATATAGAATGGGTAGGTTAATATATATATATATATATATAACTTGCCTATTGAAAGAAAATTTAATGAAATGGGTATAAAAATGAGAGTAGAAGTAGATTACGGTAAATTCCTAGCTTAGAATTGAAATGTGGTAATTTAATTTGGGAAATTCCATGGGAATTGGTGTTATATGGGCATGTTGTGTGCTTAAATTATGCCTTGGTAAAATGGGTATTGAAATTAGGTAGAATATATTTTATCTTCAAATGGGTATGTAGAAATTGCTAAATGTAATTTCTTGAATTATGTGAATTGTGGGCATGTTATGTGTTTACATAATGTCTTGATTTGAAAGTGTGTTATTTCTTAATATGAGATAACATGCTTGGACTTGAGCTTTGGATATAATGTTGATAAATTCATATTTGTTTATTGACATTGTGAGTTACGAAAATTATATGTTTTTGACATAATTTGTCATGGATTGTATGAATCGGGTTTGAAATGGTTCATATGACATACATTGCATATTGAACATTGTAATGAAGTTGCAATGAGATATTACATTACATATGCACGGGAACATTGCATTAAATGGGTGGTTGTGCATTAAAGGAGTCAACACCACATGGGTGGATGACGAGTGGGCTCAAGGGAGTTAAGTCAATGACTTGGCCGAGTCACAGGGTTTACAAGGTGTTGAGGGTCGAGGTTAGCAAGAAGATCCCTCGGGTGTAAAGCCCTGTGATTTGGATACGCACTGTCGTTGGTATTAGTCCATAAAGTGTGTCAGTGTACGCAAGACCGTTGGTGAAAGTCCATGTATCCCATGTTGGTTGAGTACCGTTGGTGTAAGTCCATAAATACTCACCCCATACAAGACCCCAGATTGAAAATGTCATTTGATGTTTAACATGGATGACGAAATTATACACATGGAAAATTGCATGTGTTGGAGAGCCGGGAAGGGCTCGGGATTATGGATGACGGGCATTTGCACAATTTCAAATTGCATGTGTCGAAGGGCCGGGAAGGGTCTGAGTTGGTTATTGAGAGTGAGTCTCATCTCATTCCATAGTATTGCATTATAAATTTTCAACATTGATAGCATATTCATGTTTGGAATGTATGAATGGTGAATTGGGTGCATGTGAGCATTTCATGTACATTTGGGTTGGGGAATAGCCTATTTAGGGAATACTCTATTGAGCGTGGATCACCCTTTATGGGAAAATATTTCAGGTGCGGGGTTCGTGCCGGTGGATGACTCTCACTTTGGGCCTCAAGGATGAAGAAGCTGAAATGTGGCTTTTATTTTGAATAAATTGTAAAGACATTACAATGGATATTTATTTTGGCATGTAATTAAATGAATTCGTATGCAAATGTTGTAATAGATCTTATTTAAACCATGTTGGATGCCCAAATACATGTTATGTAAGTATTGGGTTGGTTTTTGTAAGGTTTGGAATGAATTGGAAACGAGAAACGGAAGAAATGCTAAAAATTTGGGTAGACTGTACCGGTACAGTGTACCGGCACATTTTGGTTCAGAATGTTCGACGTACCGATACTGCGTACCGATACGGCCTACAGGTACTGTGTATCGGTACTGTCTGCAGATTTCTAAAATTTTAACACTGTTCTCCTATGCTTTTGGACTTTGTTATCTTTGGTTCAAAGGGTACAAAGGATTCTAAATGAACTATTTTGAGACATGTTAGACCTCGGGAGAATTAAATGATAAAAAAAATACTGGGTATATACGTGGGTTAAAATCCCGAGTAAGGAAATTTGTATGGACATAAGGCCTGGAATTGAGGCAAAAAAGGGTAATTCCTTGGGTTGACAGTTGGTCAATGGTTTAAAAAGGACCCCCGATTTTAGGGGCGTCACACAAGGGACAAGGGACAAGGGACAAGGAACAAGGGACAAGGGTTGGGTGTATGTATATAGTGACCTAAGTATATATGGTTATGGAAATGGGAAACGAGTCTAGAAATGACTTAAATCAAATTCTAATTTGAATTTGATATGTGGAAGTTCTTATGTGATCTCTTGGAACTTGGAATTTGGTGGGCTTGCTATATGTTATATTGTGTCTTGAAGGTGCTTGATTAAATGCCTTGGATAATTGAATGTTGTTATTTTGATGTAGTTGAAATAACATGTTTGAGTTTGTTACTATTTGTGGAAATATACTTATTGATATATTGAGCATAATGATGAATTATGAAAATTATGTGCATATGATATAAATTTTCATCGAATATGTTGATATGTGGTTTAAGTTATCCATATGACATTTATACGTATGGGACATGATTGTTATTGCAATGGTGCATCACATTGCATATACACAAAACATCTCATCACATAGTTGTGTTCATGGTTATTGTCAACACCACACTTGGTGATTGACGGAAGGTTTGAAAAAGTTGGGCCGAAGGCCTAGCTGAGCCATATCGTCGCATGATAAATTGGGTTAGGGTTAGCAAAAAAGGGCTAGAAGATCCCTTGGGTGAGAGACACAGTGGTTGGATACGCACTCCGTTGGTATAAGATCCCATAAAGTGTGTCGGTGTACGCGAAATCGTTGGTGGAAGTCCATGAATTTCGTGTCAGTTGGGTGCCGTTGGTGTAAGTCCATGAATATCCACCCCAAGAAAGATCCTAGATTTGTAAACGTCATTTGATGTGTAACATAGATGACAGGTTCATACACATTGACACTTACATGTGTTAAGGAGCCGAAAAGGGCTCAGATTGAGTGCATGAATGAGTCTCACCTCATTGCATGGCATGTCATAGTAAATTCCATCATTGAGTTGTATATACTTGATTGGAGTTATTGTGGATAATTGTTGTTGCATATGAACACTTCATGTACATCTAGGGAGGCGTAGCATCTGTAGTGGATACTCTATTGAGCGTGACTCACCCTATAAGAGAAAACATTTTGGGTGTGAAGTGTACGCCAGTGGACGGATCTCATTCGGACCATCAAGGGTGAAGAAAGTCGGAATGTGGCTTTTGTTTTGAAATTTTTGTGAAGCTCTTGTTAAAACTTGGTTTTGGAATGTAAAATTGTGTAAATGATTGTAATAGAACTTGTATGAATCATGTATAATGTAGAAAACTTTATTATACATGTTTGGGATGAATTTAGAATGGTTTGGAGTGGGTTTGAAATAAAAAACAGGTGAAATAGGCAAAACTGGGGGGAGAGTACCAGTACAGTGTACCGGTACACTGCTATCCAGAAGGCAGACCGTACCAGTACGGTTTATGCATACCGGAACGCTCAATTCTAGAGAGCAAACCGTACCAGTACACAGTACCGGTACATTCTGGAAATTTTTCAAAATTTAAAACTATTTTGCCAAGCTTTCGGCCTATGTTTTCCTCCCCTCTAATGATGTAAATGGACCCTAATGGATTATGAATCATGGTATATTGGACCTTGGTTAGATCCAATAAATAATTGAATCCAAATTATATTTGTGGGTTAAAATCCCGGGTAAAGGGATGCTATCGACGTAGTGTCGAGTTAAGCTACATCCACGGGTATTTCTGCTGGTTGATGGGTTGTCAACGGTTGATAAAAGACCCCCGGATTTTGGGGCGTCACAGTGATATGGCCAAGGATTCACAATGGTATTCGTATGGCTATTAATAAGTCATGTTGCACTAAGTTTCAAAATCATGTTACTTTTGTTGTATCATATCAAAGTTTGATCAAATTTTACCTAATTCACTTATTATCGTATATAATCTAGCTAGTGTATTGTACTAACTATGTTTAATTGAGTTTGTCCTGCATAGTGAGATTTATATCGATAATTTCAAGAGTTTGGTAGGTTTACCCATTTCCCACCAAAATCTATTACTATTGAACCCAAAATTACTAATTGTTTGAGTTTTACTAACCTTGCCCAGAATTTGCAGGCTTAACTTCACAGTAAATATCCAATAACAATAATATGAATTAAAGTGCAACATATTATTATATTTAGCCCTCAAACTATATTGCGAGTAGGCCTATCAAAAAAGGATTTAGAGTGTGTTTGGGGTCACTTAAAAAAAAAGTTTTTATTAGACTTTTAACTTATCACAAATACTTTCATAAAAAAATAGTGTTTGGAATAACTTATTAGAAGTACTTTTAAAAAAGTAAAAATATTTTAACACTTAAATAAGTCTAAAAGTAAAAGTTAAAAAATAAAGCTTTTACATATTCAAAATCACTTTAGCCCAATCACTTCTATCTCATTTTTTTCCTTCAGACCCGTCGACTATCTCAATAACTCTCTCATTGGTTTTTCAACAGCCATTCTTCCATTTTGGTGATCATCGATGAGGGCGATGCCGAAGAGTTAGGTGATCATCGACAATATCTTGACGACTCCTTTCTCTCTTCATTCTTCTGGTTCTTGTAGATATTAGCCAGTCCATTTCGAACAAGTATGAACTCATCATTTTTTTTTCAACTTCTATTTTTTCTAGTCTTTTTTAGATTTGTATATTATGTGGAACATATATGGTAGATTTGTCTCTATCTCTCTCTATTTATCTCTATTTTTTATTTTGGGAATCTAAATTCTAGCAAATAATTTGCTATATTATTGTTAGGGTTGTCTTATGTTATTAGATGAATGCAATTTTAGCATTTGAGAGTTGTTTGAACCAAATTCTATCATAATAGATGATATGATAATGATGTTTGCTAAGCAACTTTAACTGAGTGCTCATTCCAATAATCTGTTTGATAAAATGTCTCTTAAAAAATTTTATTTGATTTATGCTTGTGTGTGAGTCCACTCAATTCTTCTTAGATCCCCATAGCTCTCTTGGCTAGCAGGTTGCTAAACAAACGTAGAGTGTGGCCTGTCAATAAATTATACCTATTGTTGAGGGAAATTTATGTTTAATAGAAGAAGAGATAAGATTAAGGTAGCAAGTTATGTTGACTATGAAATGACCCAAGTGTGAGGCTAGAGCACACTCCCCAAAGTTGACAAGGATGTTGTCTTTGATTGCTTTTTTTGAAACATAGAACTGGGTAATTATAATAGGATCATCCAATGCAAAATCTCTATTCGGATCCAAAAACACCTCCAATATTTTTGAATCTCACCACGATTCTTCACCTTGTGAACAATATCATATGTTAGATTAAGATAGTAAACATTAAATAGGTTGTTTGAGAGAATAATAGAAAATGGTGAGAATATGCCAAGACATTGTTAAACCTATATGAGAGAGCAAAAGCTTAATCTCTTAGAAGGATGGGATCAAATAGCGAAAGAAGATTGTGGTACAACTTATAAAAAAAACACATAATAACTCTAAGCCAAGCACTCAGTTTAAAGGTATGGATATCAAGAATTGAAGTTTCCTCCGGACATCCCAGGACCCAAGGATTTGAAGTAAATGTGAGTTATATTTTGCACTAGTAAGTTTTGTCCGTTTGCTATGTTTTTTCACTATTCAAAATCAATTTGTGGTTGTTTGTTTGTTGGATTTTTTTCAATTTATTATGCCTTTTGTTAATTGTTTTATTTGTGGGAAATTCTTTCAAATGAAATTTGTGAATAAAATGATGTAATCCTTTGCTGCCCATTTATTGCTTTTTTTATTGCCATACCCTTTAAGTTTTTGTGTGGGAACAGTTGTGGGTACGTTTTAAGTTACTGCATTGCTTTTTTCTTGATCTTAACTTTATTGCCCACAATGTAATTCTCCCCTTTATTGTTATGGTGATCATCAACCTCCACCAGTTGAAGTTTTAAGGAAAAAACAAAACTCCATTTGAAATCCACCCCAAAACCATGTTTATGTTTCATGTGTGTATATTGTAGAACTTGGATCTATGTTTACTCCTTGTATGAGCATGAATTACAAGTGAAGGGGATTGGTAGTCTAATAGTTTCCACATCACTATCCATACCATTGCATAAACAAAATTTTTGCAATGAGTAGGATGCCAATTAAAATGCGTGTCATATTTCTCCACATGATTGAAAATAATGATACTCCAAATTATGTTGTAGAAGAAAAAATGTATGGAATTTATACAAGGCTTTGTTCAGGTTAATTATTATTATACACGTTGTGCTAATAATCTATGTATTTTGTGATGTTACTTTAGATGGCTTCTAGTACTTCTAGGAATGACAAAGACAAAAAAATCTAGATTGTGGAGAGACATAAGACTTTTTTTGAGTTATGTGTTAAAGAGATGGATAAAGGGGGCCCACTACTAGTTTTAATAAGCGAGGTTGGAAGAATATTATAGATGAGTTTGGGCAAAGGAAAATGGTATGTATGACCAAAAATAATTGAAGAATCACTTTGCTATTACAAAGCCTGTATGAAAGTCATGGCACAAATTGACTAATCATATTGGAGTGACTATTGACCCTATAACATAAGGTATCTTGTGTGATGACCAAATATAGAATATATTTGTTGAGGTAACAACTAATTAGGTCAATTTAAATATTGTAGGAGTTAATTATTTAAATTTAAGGTCATGATTTTTTCCTTTACCACAGGAAAACCCCGATTGCAAGGAATTTTGTAGGAAACCACTCTCATTTGCTGACATGCTAGATAGAGTTTTTAACGGTACAATCGTAATTGAGGAGCATTCATGGACTCCATCACAAGGAACCCACCTTGCATTTGCTCATACATCTAGTTGTGGTGACTATCATGACTTAGATTTGGACACACCTTGTGAAAGTTAGATTCTCGATAGAGTTGGACCAACAAGATAGGATGGTAGTGACTCACATGGTCAGGTACACCATGGACTTGATGGGTCTACATTTTCAAAGCGTCGGCGAAAAGTGAGTGGCGGAGAATGATTGGAAAAACAACTATCAGAGTTGTGTAAGGCAATACACAACACTGTTACACCAACGTTGTCCACAATCAAGGAATGCATGCAAGAGCTTCACAAAATGCATGACCTTGTTCCATATGGTAGCCCGTTGTATTGGCATGCTCTTATTCTTTTTCGGGATTCTATCTATAGGGGAAACATGGATGAATTTTCTTGAAATTGGTGTTCGAGTTGCATGGTTGGAGTATATGAGGGATGGATGGAACACTAGTTAGAAGGGTGTCTTTTTAAATTTAAACGTTTATTTTCTATTATGGACTTACGTAGGTGCTTTTTTTTTAGATAAAGATTCAAGTGTTTTGTTGGTTTTGAACACTACTCTTTACTATGACTATTTGGTTACTTGAGTTTGTTTGAACACAAAGCTTTATTGTAATGGTAATACTTGAGCTTTTGTTTTGATGACTTTTGAATTTTTGTTATATTGATGTATATGTTTGACTCTTGGATAGAAATATGCCACTAGAATTTATCGAAATGTAAATGCTTATATTCTTTTTCATTGCTTTGGATGTGTTGTGCAAAATGAATTTGAAAACTATATGTTTTACCATACTCGCCATACAACTTTTGAGAAAACGGGCTGTAATGAGCAAGAGTAAAATGTCATGTAGGATTTCTGCCCTAACTGGTCATCAATATGTGTTAGAGATTCTTAATGGCCCTGATTGTGTGTCCCTTGAACAATTTCAAATGGAAAAGAATATGTTTATTTCATTGTGCTAGATAATGAAAGAAAAAAACTTATTATGTGATAGCAGAAACGTGTCAAGTCAAGAGAAGCTGGCTATATTTTTAATAACTATTGGTCAAAATGAGCGAAATAAAATGATGCAAGAGTGATTTCAACATTCTGGGGAGACAATAAGTCGACATTTCAATGATTTTTGTATTAGGGATGACCAAACTTTTATTGGAAATCATCAAGCTTCATCAAAATTTCAATTGCATCCCTCAAGAGATCAGATTGAATCCTAAATACTATCCATATTTCAGAGATTGTATAGGATCAATTGATGGCACACATGTTAGTGCTCATGTTCTTACTTCAAAAAAAATTCCTTTTAGAGGTAGGAAGATAGTATGCAAGCAGACTGTCTTGGCATCATATTCTTTTGTAAGGGCTCATGAATCTAGAGTGCTACTACATTGCGTTTGTAATAGGCATTTAAACTTTCCAAAATCACCTCCAGGTATGAGTACTAGTCTCCCGAATACTCTTGGCATCGTCGACCTCCCTCTCAATAGCCATGACTGTCTCGACCATTGAGTCTAGGTCTTGTAGCGCCTACAATCTTTCATCGGATGGAAAACTTTAAGCAGTCCTCAAATCTTCTCATTTTGGCCAATCTGTGGCCACGTAATCATCGAAAAAAGGGCTAGCTCAGTGAACTTAGCCACGTATTCCATCACCATCATGGTCCATTGTTTCAAGTCTAAAAATTATCAGGCTTACACTTGCCATAGAGCCGATGAAAAGTACATGCCCATGAAGAGTTCACAAAACTCTTCACAAGTAATTGTCTCAATATTATTTGAGGCCTTAGTCCAATTCCACCATAGATGGTCCTCTCCCTCAAATTTGAACGTCGCTAGTCTTATCTCAGTGGCGTCGGATATGATCTTTATAGCCTCCAAGATTTTGTATACTTGTTGGAACCAACAGTCAACCTCCATTGGATCCGCCCCTCCCATTAAAGTTGGTGTCTTATGTACTTTAAACTTTTGGAGGTTACTAGAGCTTTTGTGGCCTATGTTAGTGTTGGCTTGTGCAAAGGTAGCAGCCATTGAGTCCATAGCCTCCATAAAAGCTTGTTGATCGAAGGCTGATGGCGGTGGTTGGTTGTTCTATCCGCCCCCTCAACTGTTACAAAGTCATCTTCCTTTATTTTCCATCTACACACACATAAGATAAAAATAGACCACTTAGTATCCCAAAGTTAGGGGTCAAAGGTACAAATTTAGAAATTTCCTCTTGTCTCACTGGTAGAAGGTATGCCACCCATCAGTAGATGCCCAAACCCTAAACTTTCCCATTCTTTTTTTTTTTTGACCCCAAGGTGATGTTTGCTAAGCCTAGTGTCTTATTCTCATACACAATTAATCATGCATATAGTCTCATATCACGCAACATGTAGTATTTAATGCATATAATATGTAAAACATAATGAATGCAATGGCTTAACTCAATCTACCATTAAGTCTAAGGTAATCAGGAACCTAAGCTCTGATAAGCTATGACGGTTATCAGAGCTTAAACTACACCATCGATTTTAAACATTTTCACACTTTCAACGAAAAATGATAAACTCACTTCCCACAAGGCCCATATAAAGCCTAATGCCTATGCTCTGATACTAAGCCGTGACACCCCAAAATTTAGGGCTATTTTTCAACCAGTTCAACCCATAGAATTTCTGTGGATATTGTATAACTTGATAGAACGCTGTTATACCCCATTCACCAGGATCATAACACAAAAGAATTTGGGCAGAGTCTCCTTTGCATAAGAGCCCTTCCCAATACATAATTTGTGCATACATTAATAATACGACCATTCCAAGGTCTACATCCCAAGTCTAGAACTAAATATTTAACCATTTATATCATCCAAGTGAGAGCTAAAGATATGAAGGATCATAACCGTTTCAACAAAAAAATCAATTTTTGGGAAGAGGTATCGGTACCTCTGATAAGGAGTATCGGTACCTGGGCCTTCTGGATGACAGGTATCAGAACTTGTAAGTCTTGGTACTGCTACCTAGGCTCTCTATCTGTAACACCTTGCATTTTATTTTATATATGTATATAAATATATAGTAAATAATTATTGTAAAAATGTGGATATGTATAGTGATGTGTGTTAGAATTTGATAGATTGGAAAAGTAGAGGTTTAGAATATCAGTGGAAATAATAGTTAAAATTTAGTTTTAATAAGTGAAAATATAAAATTTTAGGTCCTAGAACTT
>CM042198.1:8814078-8828280 GCA_023539305.1 Ilex asprella
AAATTTGTACATGATGAAATTGGGGATTTTGTTCATACTTTGGAAATTGTTAGCTAATTGAGAATATGTTGGTTTCCTTATTGTATGGTTGTTGTGAGGGACTTGAATTGCCATCGAAAGATGCCGTAAAATGTTAGAGGTTAGTCTACCCCGGTGGGGGTGAGATGATTTTCTAACACTTGTAGTAGGTTGTCATTTGGTTATGCACCCACTATCGTTCATTAGAGTTCGAACTAGAGGTGGTATACCTTTCCTGGGGAGGGATTCGTCACTGCCATTGGGATGGTAGACGCCCTTTCCCAAAGTGCTTGTGATGGGATTGTGATTGGTGAACTAGGTACAGTCGTTGGGTAGATTCTTGAGAAACAATCAACGTACACGGCATGGGATGAACCAATATATATCTATATATATGTATGAGAACATGGATTGGATTATGTCGGAGCCGGTGCCTTGGTATGGAACAATGGAACGGTAGGCGTTTTTCCTAACTATTTGGAAATGGGTTCTTTAAGAAACGCTTTCTAATGTTTTTATTTAATTATTGTTGTTGTATGAATTTGAGATCTACCTAATTGTCCTTGTTTTATTTCAAAAACTATATATGTTATTTTGTTTAAATGAGACCGACCTGTTTTTACATTTTTCTAAACCTTGTTTGAGTTTGGGAAGATTTTGCTACAGAGCTTCATGCTCATCCCTTACAAATTACATATTTTCAAATCATGTAGTAGATGAGGAGTTGGGAGTCTATGAGCCCGTACACTGGGAGACTCAATTAGACGGGGAGGTGGATCTCAAGTTGGACGCTTAGAGCGACACATTCTTTTGTACTAGACTAGGATATTCTTTTGATACAATGTAAAGTCTAGTTATATTTTGTATATTCCACTGCGCTACATTAGTTAACTTTTTTTTGGGAATGTAAAGGCCAAAATGGGTCTATTCTTTTGGGATGATAGTGTGTGTATGATATATGGTGAATGGATATTTACTTTATGATTGGTAAATAAACCCGGTGTGGTCAATAGTTATGCATATGTAGACCCGATGCGGTCAATTATAGTATAATTGTACAGGTTGTATTTTGGGTAGGGCTCCCCGTACAAATGAGACTTTGCCCGAATTTTGTTAAAATATCAATGGTTGATGAATGAAATTTTATTATCTATGGAGTTATTTAGTGCTCTCATGCAGCGAATGGTGTTTAGAGTGTAATGCCATCCAATGAGATTTTTGGGGTGTTACACTATCCTCGGGGTACCAGTACCTGTGAGAATAGGTACCGGTACCTGAGCCCATTGGAAGCTAGGTACCAGTGAGGTACCGGTACTGATCTGGCCTGGTTTATGTCATACACCCAAGTATAAGTGGTCAAATTATAATATTTATCAGTTAAGTCCAAGGTTGAATCCATAAGGAGCAAACTGTTGGTATTCAAAGCAAAAACAGTGAAATTGGCGTGTGAGTAGTGTGCACCGTAACAGCTTGTGGTGTGAGCTTTGAATTGTTAAATAAACACTTAACTAAAACTTTGAAAAAAAATAATAAAAGGTACCCTTTAGTGCGAGGATCCAACATTTTTTATACTATTTTTATAAAAATGCCATCGCACAACAATTAACCCCTATTTTATTGGAAAGCTAACCAGTAGGCTTGATGTATAACCGAACCATATCACAACAACTGATTTGGTTAGCCATAAAGTCTATATACCATGCAACAATCAAATAACCCTAGAAAACCCATAGGTGAACCATTCAAAAGGTTTATTTTGGCTATTCAGTCAGTAGGTTGAGGATTCAACGAAGACGGAGTTCTAGATTACGCATTGAATCAAAATAATTGACTATGGCGAGATTTATATTGTCTATAACCTATCTTCCGAAAATTACATAAAGGGAAACTACGTACATCACTGTATCATGCATGAAGTGCATAATAATTATAGATAGTATGGTATATATCATTAAGCTATGTTTGGTGTTCAAAAATATGAGCATATTATAAATATAACCATCCATCAATTAAGGGAGGTATAAAAATTAACACATATATAAAATATTGGCATTTCCATAACATAAATAGCATTACACATGCATTCACCCTTGACCGAAGAGTATAAACAGACTACTCATGCTTCATTGTTATAGAGGAGGAAAAAGGAATGATTTAATCCCATTACAATTGAAAACATAATACAAAAATTCCATCCCAAGGAGTAGATGAAATACTGCCACCCTTATTACCAGCTAGGGCACAAAAGTGAGAGAGGTTCAACCCTCCAAGTAGAAAGCATAAACAAAAATGTAAAGTAGAGAAAATTCTAGCTGGGAAGTGATTCTAGCAGGGTTTCACTCTTCTTTTTTTCTTCTCTCTTGTACTGGACTGAACTCTCCTGGATTCCCCTGAAAAATAAGTTGAGAAGGGCTATTTATAGGCACCAGTAGAGGATTTAAGGCGGTAGACACCCTGACTGGCCAATCATATCATTTTGTTTTGGTAAATTGGATCAATGGGATAGGAGAAAGAGTTGAGACAGTTGGAGCACCATCCGAACGCCATCACCACCTTTCGTGCCAGAGCATTTCTCTGGTTTTTACAGCCTTGGCAGCCTCCTTGCTTTACTTGTTGATTTGGTCATTGCACTTGCCTCCCCTTTTCCATTTAGCCTTTACACTTCAATCCTCCTATATTTCTGTATTTCCACTTGAAACCCTACAAAAAATAAAAAATTTGCATTAACCCTAATACTTTCTAACTTAATCATTTTAACCTAATTTACGCACACAATTAACTTTAAACCTAATTCATTTACTCATTATTTAGGGTTAATCACACCCCCCAACCAAACATTACTAATCCCTACTAATAAAATAAAATTCAATAAAATCACTTTCGTAGATTCCATGATTGCATTTAGCATATGCAACAAGTCGTTAAACCCCTAGGTAATCCCTAGTGGACGAGTTTTGTCTAGTGAAGATTTTCAGTGAAAATACCTACAAACTTCAAAGGTTATGATTTCATAATTCATATTTTTCATAGATAAAATTAAATCACTATTCCTCTTTATTGTCAACATACTTCCATTTCCTGATTATTATAAAAGTAATACACATTAGTTGTAACACTATTCCATATACTTTCAGAAAACTCGGGTGTGTGTGTGCAATGATTCCTTTATTTCAAATATCACTTAGGAAATATCACCACCCTTCACTTTGTTGTATAAGAATTAGCCTTGATGCCAATCATTTCCTGCAAATCACTCAGCAAAGAATACACTCATTTTTAGTGGTCGTCACTCAAAAATTACATGTGAGAAGAATATTGTTATCAAGGTAAAGTAATAGTACATGTAATGTACCAAAAGAAAGTTATTTGAATAAAATTGGAATTTGACTTAATCTCATGAAAGAATATTAACACTACATTAAGCAACATTATCACCTCTCTCCCTTTTCTGATGAATGGGCAGAAATAATACATATGCATGACTTCTGAAATCAAAAAAGACTTTGTTAGGATTATAATATGGCCAAGAGTAGTGGGTTTAAGAAATGACGTCAAAGGTCTTCAAAAAGCTATCATTCCTTGATTAGTGTACACATCTCTCTCCCAATTTTTTTCCAAAACTTTTACACGTAGTATTTCCCATTTCTCCATTTTCAATCCCATTTTTGCACTTTCTTGGCTATTTTCTTTCTTTGCTTCTTTTTCTTGCTTTTCTTTCTTTCTTGAACTATAGTCACCATTTTTTATTTTCTCCCTTTTTTGTATAATACTCTCTTTAGGATAGGGTGCAAGCAAATTAGATAGCAAGGGTTGGTCAAATATATTTTTTTGTGGCTTGGTTAACTGTGAGTTTAAGAAAAAAAAATTTTCATTTAGGCTTAATCACGGTTTACTAGGGATATAGTTTTACAAAAAAAATGGCTAAAAAGAAAATCACAAATGACCTAAGATCATTTTCTTGAAATCGTACACTTGTATAATTTTCAATTAAGAATTAAAAGGAAAATGTTAACGATGTTATTCAATGAGTGAATGAGATTATTCAAAGAAGTATTACTGCTGAACCAAAAATTCTTTCTTGAGTAAATGTGAACAAATATGTCCAAAGAGGATTGGCTCGAAATCTGCATGAGGTTTACATCTCCACTATATATGTAAGCTTAATGAAGGATTGTAGTATTTCAGAAGGTTTTCAAAATAAGGAATTTTTACGTACTCAAAATGTTGGGTTCTTATGAAAATATTAAGATATTGCACAATCAATGTATAAAAATCCCGTGCAATCAGGTTAGGATTATACCTGCAAAGGATAAGAATGATTACCTAATTCTCATCATGAATAACATGAAATAAGTATCCTAACACAACAAAATTTAAGCAAAATCAATAACAAAGGAAATTACTTAAAACCAAATCAAAACAACTATTCAAAACACAAAACTAAAATAAAGTGCATAAAAAAGTTTGGTAAAAGTAGTAAGAGCATAAAACTTCCAGAAGCTCTGGTCATTAAGCTGACAGGCCTCAACCGTACTGTCCTCGAATTAGCCTTAGGAGCTCATTATGATTCTTCTCATAGCTAGCCATCCTTTGATCAAACTGAGTGATGCTAGTCTCTAACGCTAACAGAATCTGACGGTCAATCATGTCATCAATTGGAATATAAGGCTTTCTTCTTGTTGTTGAGGCTCCTCTGGTGGCTTAAAGTCTGCACCTCCCGAGAATGGATCTGCTTTGCGGTTCTGGTGGTGCTTCCTACTGCTCTTTTGGCTTCCCTCCATGTCTCTTTCTCAATGAGGTTTTGTCCAATGGTGCCAAATGCTCCATCGTTGGCCATGTGGGATTTGCAATGACTCCTTTCTCCCTGCATAACTTAGATACTAACACAACAAATGGGAGTGAGGGCTTCTTAACCATAATAGTCACCATCATTTGGTTCATTATCAATGTTGGCAAATCAATAGTGTGTCTCATTCTGAAAACATACAAAAAATAGGCTCTCATACATAAACACAAAATTGTCTTGGCCCGGTTTCTTTTGCATTACTATAAAATTCCTATACTAAGCATTAATATGCAGGACCTACCAATTTCACATAGTTAAGGAAACCTCGTGAAGCTAAATTTTACATAATGCTTATTTGTTCAAAATCTTCATATATAACAGGTCTCTCAGCAATAATAGTCTTAGAATAAAAATAATTGTTATACCAAACCTACTAATCAATATTTTCAAACATAGCAGCGTCGAATACATTCTAACCCTTGGGTTGTACTTGCTATTGCGGGGCTGCTTTAGGTGGAGAAGAGGCTCCTTGCCTTGCTCGGCTTGTCGAAGATCTTGTTCTAGCTCTTGGATCCATGAATTTGTGAGTTTCTTGATGAATAAACTGTTTCAAGGATTTTTAATCAATGAAAACCTGCAAAAGTTTATGGGCAAGTGTTTGATCGGATTAGAACTCAAGAAAAAATGATGGGTGAAGTGAATCTAAAGAGAGAAGATGAAGGGTTCTGCTATTTTTTCAAAATTCTACTACGAGGGAACTGAGGGATTGGTTTCTGCACGAAAAGGAGCTTTTATACTGGCCAGTACCGTCCGAACGTTATCAACACCATCTAGATGGTGCTGATCCTCTGCAATACCCTTTGGCTTGTAGGCTGCTGATCCTTGATATTCTCCCCATTCCCAGTTTCGATTTTCCAGCCTGTAGTTACAGAAATCAGTTTAAATTCAAACTTTTACACATTTAACTATTTAATAACTTAAATCCTAACTTATTACACTAATTCATCCTATAGTTATATACGTTCACTAAAATCCCAGGATTATACATCTTTGATCATTTTATTTTTTAATCAGAATCTTCTAAACAAGAGCATTAGTGAATCAATTAATCTCCTGTTGCACATATCTTGCAAGCATGGGAGTCGAATAAGATGGCGCCTCAGGGTAATTCTTACTCTACCCATACTTAATCCAGTCAAGACGATCTAATACTCGACCTGAAATTGATTCGACACACTAATTATTTTCTCTCATATGCATTAAACAACCACACTTTACACAACCACCGACTCGATTTGCTCGTCGACGTTTGACTAATGAACTTTTTTCGCACAAAGGTTTTGCTTGACTGTCAAAAAATTCTAATTTTCTAACAACCTTTTCTTTTGCTATGATCAAAGAGTGTATATCTTTTGGAAAAGTACGTAACATACCTAAATTAAACCAAACAAAATTTTCATCCATTTTTGAAAATTTTGAAAGTTTTTGAAAAAGACTCACTATCCAATTCTTTAACGTTTGCCGGTCACAAAGACGAATATTGATTGTTCCCTCCCCCAAACCTAAATTTAACATTGTCCCCAATGTATAACATTATTAAGTGAAATTATAGACAATTGCTAATAATATTTGGAGGCGAGACAAATCCTTAGTGCCAAACCCTAATTTGTAAAACAAGCAACAAATAATTAGTACTACTATTTACAATCAAACACTTATAAAGACTTTTCAAGTCACATATACTGGTTCCATTAACTAAATGGAATTCAAATTTTGAATAAATCCATCATGATATGGCTTAAGCCTTTGACCATTCACTTTGAAAACATTTTCAGTTAATGGATTCTCAACTTCAATTGTCCTATGTTCAAAAACTTGTTTAAGAACGTAGGGGTTTGTCTATCTTGATCTTAACTTTTCGGGAAATAGGTGTAGCCTTGAATTATATAACTTGACTTTTTGAGAAGGCATAAAGGACTTCCACACAATATTCTTATCATGAAAAATTTTCATTCTGGACTTGGAAATCTTTGCATTTTCATATGCTTCATTTCTCAGTTCTTCCAATTCATTAATCTGAAGTTTACGCGATTCATTTGCTTTGTCAATATCAAAGTTCATCATTTTGATTGCCTAGTATGCTCGATGTTCATATTCCACAATCAAGTGACATGGTTTACCGTAAATTAGCCGATAATGAGACATTCCCAAAATAGTTTTGTATGCAATTCGGTAAGCCCAAAGCACATCAGTTAGTCTCAAAGACCAATCTTTGCAGTCTAGATTTATTGTTTTTTATAAAATATATTTTACCTCCCTCTTGGCCAATTCAACTTGTCCACTTGTTTTTGGGGATGATAAGGGGCATATATTTTATGAGAAATCATTTTTTTTTCATTATGTTTTCAAAAAAATTATTACAAAAATGTGTTCCCCCATCACTTATAATGGCTCGAGGAATTTCAAATCTCGACAAAATATTTTCATTAAAAAACCTGATCACCGTACGGTGATCATTGTTTCGACAATGAATTGTCTCTATCCATTTGGAAACATAATCAACGGCAACCAAAATGTACTGATGTCCAAAGGATGAGGGAAACAGTCCCATAAATTCGATGCCTCAGCAATAAAAAATTTAAATGACCAAAATAGGGTTCAAAGACATTATGTTTCTTTTTGAAATATTCCTCATTCTTTGACATCTGTCGCAATTTAGACAAAATACATGTACATCTTTAAAAAGAGTATGCCAATATAATCTACACTGAAAAATTTTAGCAGCGATTTTCTTTGAAAAAAATGCCCTCCACATGCTTAAAAATGACAAAATGAAATGACCTAACCAATTTCATGATTGGGTGTACAATGCTTTATTATTTGATCTTTAAAGTACTTAAACGCATAGGGATTTTCCCAAAAGAAATTGCGTACCTCTTTCAAAAATTTCTTTTTTTCAATCCAGGTATAAGAAGAAGGAAAGTACCTATGGCTAAATAATTAGTTATATCTGCATACCATGGTACTTCTGTTACTGCTAATAGCTGTTCATTTGAAAATGTTTCTTTGATTGATATTGATTCTTACTTTATATCATAATTAAGCCTTGATAAATGATCAACTACCACATTTTCAATTCCTTTGTTGTCTTTGATGATAAGATTGAATTCTTAAAGCAACAATATCCATCTTAAGAGACGTGGTTTAGCATCCTTCTTAATAAGTAAATACTTCAAGACTGCATGATCAGTAAACATAACAATTGAGGATCCATCCAAATATGAGCGAAATTTATCTAAAGCAAATACAACAGCAAGCAATTTTTTTTCGATGGTAGAATAGTTCTTTTGTGCATCATTCAAAGTTTTGCTTGCATAATAAATCACATAAGATTTTTTTTATCTTTTCTCTTGCCTAAAACTTCTCCTACTGCACAGTTACTAGCATCACACGTTAACTTAAAAGGTAAAGACCAGTCAGGAGGTTGCATAATTGATGCATAAATAAGCATGCTTTTAAGTCTATCAAATGCTAATTGACATGCATCATTCCAATCAAATGGTACATCCTGACATAAAAGACTACATATAGGTATGGATATCAAATCGAAATCTTTAATGAATCTTCTATAGAATTTTGCATGACCTAAAAATGATTGAACTTCTTTTACACTCTTAGATGGAGGGAGATTGGCTATTAAATCTATTTTGGACTTACCAACTTCAATTCACTTCGCAAAAACTACATGTCCTAAAATAATATCCTGTGTGACCATGGAATGACACTTTTCCCAATTCAAAATAAGATTTGTTTCCCTTATTGAGTAAGGATTTTTCAAGATTCTCTAAACATAATTCAAATGAATCACCATATACCGAAAAATCATTAATAAAGACTTCCTAAAACCACTCCACCATATCACTAAAAATACTTAACATACAATGCTGAAAAGTGGTTGGAGTGTTACATAATCCAAAAGACATTCTTTTATAAGCAAAAGTGCCAAAAGGGCATGTAAAAGTGGTTTTCTCTTGATAATCAGTTTCTATTTCAATCTGGTTATAGTCAAAATATTTATCCAAAAAATAATAATATGCATGACCAGTTATTCTTTATAAGATTTGATATAGGAAAGGTAGGGAAAAATGATATTTTCTGGTGAGAGAATTCTACTTCCGATAGTCAATACACATACGCCAACTAGTGACTGTGCGCATAGGGACTAATTAATTTTCTTGATTTTTCACGATCGTGACACCACAATTTTTAGGCACTACCTATGTTAGGTTGACCCATTTATGATCAGATATAGGATATATAATATCTGTGTCTAATAGTTTAAGTACTTTAGCCTGAACTATTTCTTTCAAATGTGGGTTCAACCTTCTTTGTGGCTATCAGGATGGTTTGTAATCTTTCTCTAAGTATATACAATGAGTACAAAGAAAATGACTTATATCCTTTATATCTGCCATTGTCCAACCAATAGCACTTCGATGATTTTTTTATGACCCTATCAATTTCTTTTCTTGGAATTCTAACAACTTTGAAGATATTATCACTAGATGAGTTTCATCCTTCCCCAAGAAGACATATTTCAAGTCAGCTGGAAGAGGTTTCAACTCTGGTTTGATAACTCCAACATTGAGCTCTATAGACTTAGGTTCATAAGGCAATAATTCTTCAAATCTAGAATTCCATGTTTCAATGGTTGACACATCTACATACTCATCATTTTGTATAGGCTCTAATGCATGTGACTCTTTCTTTGTACAAGCATTTTCAAACAGGTTTTAAGCTAAGGAATCAATGCAATTTACTTCATGCATTTCTTCTTCCTCTCTGAGTTGTTTTGCAATGTCAAACATATTCAATTCCAAATTCATGTTTTCAAATGAAAGTTTCATGATTTTTTTCCTACAATTAATCAATGCATTTGAAGTAGTTAGGAATGGTTGACCTAAAATGACAGGAATTTATGTAGAGACATGCAAGACGGGCTGTGTATCCAAGACAATAAAATTCACTATGAAATAAAACTTATCAACTTGAACAAGTACATCCTCTATAATTCCACGTGAAATTTTAACCGAACAATCTGCCAGCTGCAATGTGACATTGGTGGGTTTTAACTCACCCAACCCTAACTGCTCATAGATAGAATGTGGAAGTAAATTAACACTGGTTCCAAGATCAAGTAAGGTTTGCTCAATTTGAAAGTTTTCGATTACGCATGAAACTATAGGACTCCCAGGATCTTTGTACTTGAGAGGGGCCTTGTGTTGAATGATAACATTAGCCTGCTCAGTTAAAAATGCTATTTTTTGTACATTAATCCTTCTTTTTACTATGCAAAGGTCTTTTAGAAACTTGGCATAGGATGAGACTTGCTTGATTGCATCTAACAGGGGGATGTTAATCTTTACTTGCTTAAACAACTCAAAGATTTTAGTATTATTGTTCAATGTTTGAGGTTTCTTGACTCTTTGAGGAAAAGGTAAAGGAGCAGGACTTCATTTTTCTTTTTCATTTGGTAACTCTGTTTCTTTTTATCGGATCAAAACTACAAGTGCATAGTATCGTAGTTTTATAGTAAAGTGCTAAGAAGAGTGTCGTCCTCAGGGATTGGTAACTTACTTTTAACAATACCGAAATTATTCTAATCTCGATTTTATTTAGAAAAGTCACTAAGATTTTTGTAATTGCAATTTAAAATAAAATGAATTCAAAGAAAATACTCAAAGGAAAAGAAAGATGTTGTTTGAAGATCAAATCAATGGGAAAGAAGACTTCTACGAAATCAATTTCACCTAATCACTCACTATGCTTTACATATCTAACTAATTGAAATTAATTCTCTCTGTTTGTTAGCAAATCTCCAATTCATCTGAATGCCTCTTTCGATAATCAATTGGAAATATTCTTGTTCATCATTTTACACAAGAGTATACAAATTAATAAAACAAGAAAGCATTAAGACCAATGATTTTAATACTACATAGGTTCCTACAAGTCTTTCAATCTCTTTATTCACCTATGCTGAAATATCCAAGATCTATCCTATAATTCCCTCTTTCGATAGCAAATCACAAGATCAAAATCATCTAATTAATGGCCAGTTAATTAGTAGCGAAAGCTCAGAGAAAAACATGAAAGAGAATTATTTCAAATTAGCATAGAAATGCAAGCATAGTACGGAACTAGATTACATCGTTTTCCTAGAATAAAGAAAATTTAGTTCATGCTAAAAGTTAAATTTAACATAAACGAATTCACCACAATTTTTCTGAGAAAAATGGAAGAAAATGAACACTGAAAAATAATACTCTTGTAGTCCCAACCTTTGCACGTCGCCGTCTCCTTCTCCAAGTTGTTGCGTCTCCAACGAAAGAGAAAAACAAATCCTTGGTTTCTTCTGTTTGTGCCCAGTCAAAAACCAAGGCTAGCCTCTTTCTTCCGTTTGTGCTGAGTTATGTTATCCCACATCTTCACAAAACCCCCTAGTCTGACTCTTTAAGGATTAGATTAAAATTAAAATAAAGTTCAAATATAACAAGGACACTAAACAGTGCACATGAACATTCCACGTGAACAGCACGTGTTTCAACTTCAAGCCCAATTTCGACCTTGATCCCACCAATATCTCTCAAAACTCAAAACAAGAAAGTTGTAGAGTGTTTTCTTAGAGTTCCATAGCATCTTGAATCATCTCAATCGAAGCTCAGATGAGAGAGTTATGCCCACATAATGAAGCAATGTCGAAACTGTCCAAAGTCATCCAATTAACTTCGTTTTACATTTAATGTCTCAATTTGCATCATTTTGCATTCTCATTAGTGCCAAACTCTTCATTTAAATGAGAATGAGTCACTAGATGACGGGCTTGTCAAATTTGGATCTCCTTTTTTTTTTCTTCAAATCTGAAATAAATTTAAATAACAACAATGAAGCCTAAAATCAACAAAAATAAATAAGATTAGACTAAAGTTTAAAGTTAAGAAGTGATAAAATATAAGAAATTATGCAAGTCATCAAACATCCCCAAACTTACTACTTTGTTTGTCGTCAAACAAAAGAATAAAAAATAAAAGACCACTATAGACTATTAACTAGACCCCATAGAGAAGTTTCACCACTCACCAAGCCATGATTTGAATTAGATATCATCACTTGTATCTTACTCTTTTAACATCAAAGATAGAAAGAAAATCAATAAAAAATTAGCAATTTGTCAAGCTTGAGTTAAGCGTTTACTTCAACCTAAAACTAAGACCTTGAGTGCGTGTGTGTATGATGTAGTCAATTTAACTCCAAACCACCTGCAAACTCAGATAACAGTAGAACAACTGAAATCAACATATTTCTTTAAAAAATTAACCCCATAAGTCTAATTTTCAGAAATCCTCTCCACTAATGTAGTCAAACACCAAAATTAGAGACCAAAATATCACACCCTCACCCAGGATCACATAGGGTGAGCGACAGACCTGCCACCAAGGCCTTAACCAACTGTCCCTGTGCATAATAAATGCAAAATACAACATAAGATAATTAATAAAGTGATCCAATTCATCGACCTAATGAATACCAGAGGAATAAACTAAACATTACCAACATCATTATTAAACTCATCTAAAACAATAATTAAACCATAAGGTTCACTATTCTAAGCATAAGCAACATTATTCCCAAAATAATTAAAAAACTATAAAAAGACATTTATTCCTGACTACCTATAATAAAATAAATCTTCAAGTCCTCTAATCCCTTGTATACCAGCAGACTTACTCCTCACCCTGATCCTCTTTTGAAAAATGTTTGGGTGAGTACAAAGGCCCGTGAATAGCAACCACCTCTAATGAGAATTGAAAATAAATCCCAGAGTTTATATACAAAAATAAACTTTGATATACACATATGTACAACAAATTGTACACCAACCCTTCTCACATAATCATTAAAATAAAATGATTTCATAATCACAAATAACTTCAAAAATGAAAAGACATTTAACCCAAAACACTCACACACACATTCAGCTCCAAATCCATTTGTCAAATCATGTTTATTACCACTAGCCTGATAACTAGCCCAGTCTCTTGTCATCACTAGCCTGATGACTGGCCCCGTCTCTTATTACCACTAACTGGTAACTGGCCAAGTCACTTATTACCACTCAGACCTAGTAACCCCAGTCTCAGTCGTTTGTTACCACTTAGACCTGGTAACCCTAGTCTCAGTCTTTTGTTACCACTTAGACCTGGTAACTGTAGTCCCCATCTCATAAACATGATTTTCATACATACCAAAACTGTAGTTTTAATCCCAACACACAAAAATTTCTCTTTCATCACCAAAGCAATGATATAAAATTATCTCACAAGTTTTTCAAAATTCACATGTATAGCAGTTCACAACTTCAAAACATTCAATTTCAACCCCAAATATCAACACATATATCATATATATGAAAAATCTACACGCACGCACTCACACATTTAATATAGAAAATTCTCCCAAAAGAAGTAGTAAACTACTCACCTTTATTTCTAAAATCCACTTCAAATCACTCTTTCCCAACCTCAATGCAACCACCACCTAATCCCAAATAACATATAACAATCAATCTCTATTCCTAATTTCGTTGTCTCGCGATTCTATATTTAATTTTTATATTTCCTACCTATTGATATATACTTAATATATCTTTTAAATATAAATATCCTTTTTAATATGAGTTAATAGGGTATGGAAGTATTATGGGCTGTTTAGAAAAAATTTCTAAAGTTTTGGGGTCAAATCATAATTTTTGAAACTTTTGTGGTCAAAGTATAATTTTCTTAAAAAAATGAATTTTCTGTTTTCAGGCCTGCCATACATTTTACAGAATAGTGTTTAAGGTTCTAGAGACCCATTTTTTAAGAATACAACCTAAATTTGATTTATTAGAGTAACTATTGATTTTTAAACACTTAATCGAAACTTTAGGGGTCGCTTCAAAATTTCAAAAATTTTCCAAGACTTGAGGGCTGTTTTAAAATGAAAATATTTGTTTCAAACATTCTTGGTCAGTTCTATAAATTACCAAGTTTCATGGTGGTCAAAATTGAGTTTTTATAAAAGTATAAGGGTGAGAACAAAACTATTTAAAACTAAAAGGGAGGTTTCCATAATTTCAGAACTTTCATCATCTTCAATCCTTACGTATCCAGATTCCAGAAGCTTTGTTGGTCTACAACTTTTTTTTTTCCACCTCTTCCCAATATCTTCTTAACACAAATACCACCCTATTATATTTGCATTCACATATTACAACCCTATAAATCTACCCATATGGATTACTTGGAAGATTATATCATACTACAAACTTATATATATATATATATATATATATATAT
>CM042198.1:8828680-8831180 GCA_023539305.1 Ilex asprella
TATATATATATATATATGTACATATAATGATTAAATAAAAAATTAAATCCCAATATGAAGACTAACCTTGATAATCAATCTTCTAGTTTTCTTCCCTCTTCTCTAAATCCCTTCCTTATTTCTCTTCCTTGTTCTTTACTTGAAACCCTAGTCTCTCCCTCATTTCTCTTATTCTAACGTCTGTGTAGTGGTTATTTTGGAAAGAAAATATCTACATATTAGTAAACATCTAGGGAAACAAGAAAACTTATTTTTAATCACTACTTTTTTTTTGACTGCCCTCATATAGATATATACAAAATAAAAGAAACCCTACAATAACTCTGCAATTCCTCATTCATTAATTACACTAATATCCCTTTTCAAAAATAATATCACAAATTGACCTAAACTAAGTTATATATATATTTCAAAAATTTCGGATATTACACAAAAGGTCTTTAATCAGTTTGTAATGACAGGCCACATAGTGAAGACTAAGAAAGAAATGGATATGGAAAATCAAAGCAAACTGGGAAAATACTTAGTGGAAAGAACAATGAAAGAGATATCCACAGGATTCAAACCATAACTCTTCCTCGACTATATGCGCATACTGATGACAATATTGTTGTTGTAATCAATGAAGCAATACCAACTACACCTCCAACAAAATCAGAAGTGATTTGCATTCCACTTATTGAGTTTTTTTTTTGTTAGATAAATCAACTCTAAATAAAAGACAAACCCAACAATAATATTTTTTTTTAACAGCCTCCCTCCTTTTTGTTCAGCCACCTCAATTCTTGTAGCCTTTTCAAATATTCAACCACTTCACCCTTTTTTTCGTTCATTTTTTTTTCACACACTTTGATCCTTTGAACTAACTTTCTCTTTAAATGTAGATTTCCACCAAAGTATTTTCTCAAACTGTAAAAGGTAAATCATGGCCTTTTTTTTCTTTTTTTTTTCAGGCTTAGAACTGGAATGGTTTATGTAGTTAAAAGAACAAATAAAGACTTATATAAAATAAGGCTCAAGGGGGTTCACTATGGGAATACACCATGCAATGATAGCATGATAATTAGGACGAATGGGAAAGCTTTTTGGTTATAACAACAAAAAATTGACTAGATCATTTCTCTAATATTTTGTATCAGATAGGATTTCGCCTCAAAGATCCATCAACACATTCTAGAGCAAAGCAAGATTGAACTTCCCTGACCCAGTTAATTCAACTCCTTCTCTTCATAAGCAAAATGGAATAAAGAAAAAAAAATGACTACGGGCTCAATTATGTTCAAGGACAAAGATTTAAATCAAAGTACCAACAAAACTCGGCCTGACATAAAATAATTTTTGAAAAATTTTCTCAATCCCATGCTCAATCACAAATTTCAGAGTCATAGGGAATTCAATCATACTCAAATACATGTTTGATAAGAGAATCCAACAACTCAAGACTTATAAAATCACAAGTAAAATAAAATAAATAGCAAACAAGAAGCCTAAATGACTATAGGAGTTTACACTCCCCCAAACTTAAACTAAAATATGTCCTCATTCTAATGCAAAAAAAAAAAATGAAACAGATTGAAGAAATGAAAGTAACTTCCCTGGTTTCATGGTGAATCAGCCGTAGTTTGTAATTTTCTGCTCTTTATTCATGCTAAATAAACCTGCACCAACATCCAAATTATTAAAAAAATTAATTAATAAATAAAAGAAAGTTCTATGGGCTGCCTCCCATAAGTGCTTGTTTTAAAGTCTACAGCCAAACTTTTTAATCTTCATCAATTAGGATCTCCAAAAGGAATAAATCCACAATTTCTCTCTATTTGTTCTCCATAATAATGCTTCAATCTCTGACCGTTAACTTTAAATATATTCCCTGTCTTGTCCTTCAAATCAATTGTTCCAAAAGAGGAAACTTTATCAATTATATCAGGATTTGTCCATCTTGATTTTAACTTGCCTGGGAAGAGTTTGAGTCATGAATTGAAGTGTAAAACCTGTTGTCTTGGAGCAAACTCATGCTTGAGAATCTACTTGTCATGCCACTTCTTCGTCCGTTCTTTGTAGATCTTTGCATTGTAATAAACATCATTCTGGAACTCATCCATCTCATTTAATAGAAGAAGTCGCATTTCCCCTGCTGCCTACAAAACAAAATTAAACTTTTTTACCACCTAATAAGCTCTATGCTCCAACTCCACAGGAAGATGACATACCTTTCCAAACATTAATCGGTAAGGAGACATCCCGATAGGTGTTTTAAAGGTTGTGCGGTATGCCCGCAAAGCATCATCAAGCTTCTTTGCCCAATCCTTTCTATTGGTGTTGACCGTTTTCTCAAGGATGATCTCGATTTCTCGATTTGAAATTTCATCTTGGCCAATAGTTTGCGGATGGTAGGCACATGCTATCTTGTGCTTCACCCTATATTTAGAAAGAAGATTATCAAACAACTTGTTACAAAAGTGTTTTCCTTCGTCACTAATAATAGCTCGCGGAGTGCCAA
>CM042198.1:8836180-8883209 GCA_023539305.1 Ilex asprella
TCGAATTTGATACACCGCTTTGCCCACCGCTTTGATCACTTTGAAATGTCCGATGTACCTTAGAGCTAATTTTTCTTTCTTCCCAAATCTAAACACTCCCTTTTTTGGGCGACACTTTGAGGAACACATAGTCCCCATCTTTGAATTCTAATAGTCTTCGTCTTCTATCCACATAGTTTTTCTGTCTACTTTGTGTCATGCGTAATCTCTCCTGGATGAGTTGGATTTTCTCCTTAGTCTCTCGAACGATTTTCGGTCCAAATAAGCTACTCTCTCCAGCTTCTAAGAAGCAAGTCGGGGACCTACATGGTCTTCCATACAATGCCTCATACGGTACCATGCCACTACTTGTCTGATAGCTGTTGTTATATACAAATTCCACCAACGAAAAATACTCCCTCCAACTTCCCTTGAAGTCCAACACGCAAGCTCGTAGCATGTCCTCCAAAATTTGTATCACCCTCTCGGATTGGCCATCCTTTTGGGGATGAAAGGTGGTGCTAAAGTGTAACTCTACCCCCATAGCTCATTGTAAACTTTGTCAAAATTATGCCACAAAATGAGAATTACGATCCGACACAATGGAGAGTGGAACTCCATGCAATCTAACAATCTCGTGAATATAAAGCTTGCTCAAAGTCTCTAAAGTGTTTGTGGTCTTCATACTCAAGAAATAAGCGGACTTGGTGAGTCCATCAACAATGACCCATACGACATTATGCTCTCATGATGTCTATGGAAAGCCAAACACGAAATCTATGGTGATGTGATCCCACTTCCATTCTGGAATAGGGAAGGACTGTAATAATCCTCTGGGTATTTGATTCTTAATCTTTACCTGGTGACACACCGCACACTTTACAACGTACTTGGTCACATCTTGTTTCATCCCTTTCCACCAGTATTGACGCTTCATGTCTCTATACATCTTAGTACTACCTAGATATATGGAGAATTTTGAACGATGACACTCACCCCACACTTCTTCCCTTACTTGGTCATTGTTTGGTACGCATAATCTTCCACGAAACTTTAACTCGTCATTGTGTATGGACTAGTTCTCCACAACCTCATTCCTCTCCAATCTATCCCGGATAGTTGTTAACTCTGTGTCTAATCATTGCAACTCTACAATCCTTTGTTAGAGAATTGATTGATCTACAAGATTAAATAAACATGGTCAGAATCCATCTCCTCTAACCCGTAGATCATAATCTCCAAGGGTATCCACCATATTTCATTTACTTGCAAGAGCATTGAGTTCACCCCGAGACTTTCTACTAAGTGCATCTGCAACTATATTAGCCTTTCTCAAATGGTATTGAGTGTGAAATCGTAATCTTCTAGATATTCAATTCACCTTCTTTGCCGAAGATTCAAGTTTTTCTCTGTGAATATATACTTGTGACTCTTATGATCAGAAAACACTTGAAAATTTTCTCCATACAGGTAACACCTCCACAGCGGCAAGCTCTAAGTTGTGAGTGGGATAGTTCTGTTCATGAACCTTTAGTTGCCTGGATCCATAAACAACTACCTTACCTCCATACATTAGCACACATTCCAAGTCTCGTAACGAAGCATCAGTGTAAACATTGTATCCTTCCCCATTACTAGGAATAATGAGGACATGGGCTGTTGTCAACCTCTCCTTCAAGGTGCGAAAGGCTTGTTCAGACACTTGAGTCCACAAGAATCTTTTCCCCTTCTTTGTGAGACGAGTCATTGGCATTGCTAGTTTGGAAAACCCTTCCACAAACCTCCGATAGTAGCCTGCTAATCCCAGGAAACTACGTACTTCGATTTCATTCTTCGGTGATTCCCATTTCATCACGGCTTCAATCGTTGTGGGGTTAATATTTACACCCTGTTCTGACACAACCTAGCTAAGAAATTTCAATTTCTTCATCCAAAACTCACATTTACTCATCTTAGCGTACAACTTATGCTCTCTCAATGCTTGTAGCACAATCAAAAGATAGCGTTCATGTTCCCCTTGTGTTCGAAAATAAATCAATATGTCATCAGTAAACACGATAACAAATTGATCTAGGTACGGTCGAAATACCCTGTGCATCAAATCCATAGAGGTTATAGAAGCATTAGTAAGTCCGAACGGCATTACTGTGTATTCGAAATGACCATACCGGGTCCGAAAAGCTGTCTTAGGAATATCCTCCTCCTTGATCCGCAGTTGATGGTACACTGTGCGAAGATCAATCTTGGAGTAATACTTAGAACCCCTCAGCTGATCAAATAAATCATCAATTCGTGGCAATAGGTATTTATTCTTCAGTCTCACCTGATTCAACCTTCGGTAATTTGTGCATAACCGAAGTGTTTTATCAAGCTTCTTCACAAAGAGGATCGGGGCTCCCCAAGGTGAAGCGCTTAAATGGATAAACCCAATAGTCAATAGATGGTCAAACTGCTTCCTTAGCTCCTTTAACTCCTAAGGTGCCATTCTATAGGGTGTAATGGCTATGAGATCAATCGTAAAATCGATCTCTCTCTGTAGGGGTAATCCTAGTAGTTCATCTGGGAAGACATCCAAAAAATTTGACACTACTAATACCACGCCCGGTTGGGATCTATCCCAATCATCTCCCATCAAGTTTGCTAAGAAACTCAAATGGCTCTCCGCCTTAGCTTACAAGAATCTACTACCCATAGTAGGAAATGGATGGGAAGAATTTCGATCATTCATGAAACTGAAGACTACCCCTCCCGATAATTGAAATAAAATTCGTTTACAAAAATAATCTATTACCGCAAGAAAAGTGGACAACAAGTTCATCCCAAATATTATGTCATATTCCTTCATGTCTAATGCAACCAAATCTATAATTAATTCTTGCTCTCAAATTCAAAGCACACAACCTCTACACACCCTTCTAGTATCCAATCATTCTCCCGTAGGCATGTCAATACTCAAGGCATTTTCTAACTTCTCAAATTTCAATCCCAAATGAAGAGCATCTATCGTGCAAATGAATGAATGAGTCGCACCAGGATCAAATAAAATTCGGGCCCAAGAGTGATAAAGAAGAACGATACCTTCCCCAACTGTATTGGAAATGTCTTCCTCTAGTTGGGTCAAAGCAAACACTCTTACCTGATTTGCACCGACTGGGGCTGGAGCTCCTAACGGTTTCTATTGTAACGATTTCGGTAGTAGTGGCTTGTTTGCGCTTACTTGCCTAGCTGCTTGATTGGTCTTTGTTAAAAACAATGGGCAGTTATTTTTGAAGTGCCCGAAACCTACACATGCAAAGCATTGACGTGGGTCAGTGCCTGCTCTATCTGGTACTCCTCCAACTCCTCGAACTGGCTGAAGACTTAGTCCAACCATCTGGTTTGGGCAACGGTATGGTGTCGCTCTTTGCACTCCACTGTTGCTAGCGTCCATCCGAATCAGACCTCCCCTCATGAAGTTCTGTCGCCGCTAGTTGTGTAAAGCCCCAAAATACACCTTGGAAGCATTACTAGCTAATCACCATCCACATCATGAGAGCACTAAATAAATCCATCAATAAATAAATTCTCCAAAATCAGGGGTCCTTAATTTAAAAAAATTCGGGCAGAGTCTCCTTTGTACGGGGAATTCTATCCAAAAACACAACCTGGGCAATTATACCCCATTGACCACACCGGGTCCATTTGCACATCACAAAATAGAACTTCATTCACCATAAGTAATATCTACAATATCATCTCAAAAGAATAGGCCAAGCTATGACAATTACATTCCAAAAGAATTACACTCAAACTTAGTAGCGAAATAAACAAAATACTAGACTATACCTGATCTCAAAATAAATTCTCTAGTCTAGTGCAAAAGAAGCTATATCTCTATATGTCCACCTCGGGATCTAGATTTCCCTCGGATTGGGCCTCCCAACACCCATGCTTGTCAACTCCGAGGTTCTCCTCTAGCACCGTATTTGAAAAAAATAATTTGTAGGGGTGAGCACTAAGTTCCGTAGCAATATTCCTACCAAACTCGAACAAGGTTTATAAAAAATATATATAAAATGGCCGATCTCATTTCACAAATAGCATATATAATCTTTGAAGTAAAACAGAGACATTTTACAAAGGATCTCAAGTTTAAGTAGCAATAGAAATAGAAATGAACAATAACAACCAAGTTTCAATAAACATCCATTTCCAAAATATAAACCATTTCCCACACAAGATATAATATTGTCCTCCCTGGCATGAGCATCCTTACAAGGAATCTCTCATCCTCAAAGTTCGATTTCTCAAGCATCCTTACAAGGAACCTCTTGAGAAAATCATATACTGTCCTCTTTTCGCATGAGCATCCTTACAAGGAACCTCTCACCCTCAAGACTTGTTTTCTCAAGCATCCTTACAAGGAACCTCTTGAGAAAATCAAATACTGTCCTCTTTTGGCATGAGCATCCTTACAAGGAACCTCTCACCCTCAAGGCTTGGTTTCTCGAGCATCCTTACAAGGAACCTCTTGAGAAGGAATGAGCATCCTTACAAGAAACCTCTCACTCATGTTTGTCCAAACAACCATACGAGAATATAATACCAACTATTTTCTCAAATACCCAACAATTCCACAAGTCTCCTATTTACAAGAAATTTTTAAGAAAAATCCCCAATTTACTAGCAAATTCCAACAATCCACAATTCTCACAAGTGATATTCTCAATAGAACAAATATAATAATAATAAAAAATATAATTTCATTTTAATACTCAACACAAAGTACTAGAATTTTCAAAACCAAGATTAAGGAAATATAGAGAGAGAAATCTCCATTCCTCAAAAACTAGGTTTTTTATGGTTCTCCCACCATAACTTTACTCAAAACGTGATAAAGGTTGTAAGAATTTTAAGAAACAAGGAACCCATAGCAAATACATGTCATTAAGAGTCCAAACATACATATAAATTAACCCTAACATCAATGAACAGGAATGGAAGAAAAACCCTACCCTAAATCAAAGTCTCAAACCAAAATCCAAGCTCTAGAGACCTCCTTCCTCCCTTTTCTCCTTTCCTTTATCTTCTCCTAGGGTGCTAAGAGGTTTGGGGTGAGAGATGTGAAGAAAAAATGGAAGCAAAGTGGCTGAAATCTGGGTTTAAACCTAGCAGTCCTTTTTTTTTTACTGTTCATGGGCTGATTTGGGTTTTTCCTAAATTTACGGTTTTGCCACTAAAAAACTCCAATTGATCCATATGACTACCCTAAGGTTTTTCGATACTCAGGATTCATTTTTAATTTTATTTTAACCTAAAAACATTTAGTTTTATGATTTATCTCAAAATGAAAATAAATTTACACTCGAAACACTAAAATTACTATTTTATTCTTCCGAACCGCTATAGGTGTTATTCTTGCACTTTCAATATACATATGGTTTATTCTTTGGTCATTAAAAATATAAGAATCACTAAAAAAGTACATTAATATATTAATATAAACATATGGGGGTTTACACCTTCAAAGTCTAAGAAAAAAATAAAACACTTTACTATCCGAGGAACACCACAGTGTAGATTTTTGGTCAACTTCGGAGAATAAACTGTTTTGATTCAGGTATTTCTAGTATGTGTGACCTATATGGTTGGAAATATGTATGAGTTAGGGTTCTAACAAAAATAGCGGTGCGCAATTTGGACTTTCCAACAAAGAGTTATGATCAAATTGGTGAAAGGTAGTCTGTCGGACTGCTTGGTTCTTCTATACTTGTCTAACTCAAGTTTGGGTGTCTTTTGTCACAAATCCTATTTCATACCCATCTCCAATATAGGTAGTATGAATTTCATAAGGATCCATGTCTAGCATCATTCATTAACCAAAACCAAATTATCATCCGTCTCCTAGAATCATCCATAACAACGTGATGTAGAACTAGTATATCCATCAAAAATTTTCTTCAATTTCTCTAAGTTAGCTCATTGATGAGAATGCAAAATGTCATATTTTTCTCTTTTATTATTTAGCATTTTATACTTATAATTTGATTAGGATGTAAATAGAGACATTAAATGCTAAACGAAGCTAATTGGACGATTGTTGATAGTTTAGAGATGTGGGAGTTTACAATCCACCCCCTTAAAGAAAGTTTCGTCCTCGAAACTTACCTCAAGTTGCGAATAAGTGCAGGTACTTCTCTCGCATTTCTAGCTCCGGTTCCCAAGTAGCTTCTTCCACTCCATGGTGTTGCCACAAAACCTTCACTAGTCGGATGACTTTGTTGCGAAGCACCTTCTCTTTGGCGTCGAGAATCTTCACCTGTTGTTCTTTATAGGTCGTTTCGTCTTTAATTTCAATATCTTCCAAGTCTACGACCAGCGTTGCATCCGATTGACACTTTCTCAACATCGACACGTGGAACACTTCATGTACCCCAGACAACTGAGCTAGTAATTGCAACTGATACGCCGTGTGGCCCACAACTTTGATCACTTCAAATGGTCTAGTATATCTTGGTGCTAACTTTCCCTTCTTGACGAATCTAAATACTCCTTTCTTGGGTGAAACTTTGAGGAACACATAGTCCCCTTCTTAGAACTCTAATGGTCTTCGTCTTCTATCCGCATAGCTTTTCTGTCAGCTTTGTGCAGTGCGTAGTCTCTCCCAGATGAGTTGAATCTTCTCCGTAGTCTCCCGAACAATTTCTGGTCCAAATAAACTGCTCTCGCCTGCTTCTAACCAACAAGTCGGTGATCGACATGGCCTTCCATATAATGCTTCGTACGGTATCATCCCAATACTTGCTTGAAAGTTGTTGTTATATGCGAATTCCACCAACGGCAAATGATCGCTCTAACTTCCCTTTAAATCCAACGTGCAAGCCCGTAACATATCTTCTAGAATTTATATTACTCTCTCGGATTTACCATCGGTTTGAGGATGAAATGAGGTGCTGAAGTGTAACTTTATCCCCATAGCTCTTTGAAGACTTTGCCAAAATTGCGCCACGAAACGAGAGTCACGAACCGATACGATAGATAGCGGAACTCCATGCAACTTGACGATCTCGCGGATATATAACTTGCTCAAGATCTCTAAGTTGTATGTGGTCTTCATACTCAAGAAATGAGCAGACTCGGTGAGTCTATCTATGATGACCAATACAACATTATGTCCTCGTGAAGTCCGTGGTAAACTCAATACGAAATCCATGGTGATGTGATCCCACTTCCACACGGGAATAGGCAAGGACTGTAATAATCCTCCGAGGTTTTGATGCTCAATCTTCACTTGCTGACACACCACACATTTGGAAACGTATCTAGTCACATCCTTTTTCATTCCTTTCCACCAATATTGTCGCTTCATGTCCCTATATATTTTGGTACTACCCGGATGTATGGAGAATTTGAAACGATGGCACTCGCCCAACACTCCTTCCCTTACTTGGTCATCATCGGGTACACATAGCCTTCCCCGAAACTGCAACTCATCACCATTTATTGCCTAAATCTCAACAATTTCATTTTTCCCCAACTTACCCCGGATAGCTTCCAACTCGGTGTCTAACCGTTGCAACTCTATGATCTTTTGTCGAAGCATTGGTTGGGCAATAAGATTAAATAGGTATGGTCGATCCTCCTGTCTATCCACCCATAGGTTGAATTCCTCCAAGGCATCCATCATCTTCCACCTATTCACCGCAAGGAAATTAATTTCACCCCGAGACTTCCTACTCAGTACATCTGCTACTACGTTCGCCTTCCCGGATGATAGTTAAGTGTGAAATCGTAGTCTTCTAGATACTCAACCCACCTTATTTGCCTAAGATTTAAGTCTTTCTGGGTGAATATGTACTTGAGGCTCTTATGGTTAGAGAACACTTGGAACTTCTCTCCATACAAGTAACATCTCCACAACTTAAGGGCAAAAACTACCGCGGCAAGCTCCAAGTCATGAGTGGGATAATTATGCTTATGAGTCTTGAGTTGCCTTGAGCCATAAGCCACCACCTTTCCTCCTTGCATTAGCACATATCCCAAGCCCCGTAGCGAAGCATCAGTGTAAACATCGTATCCTCCCCCACTGCTCGGAATGATGAGGACAGGAGCCATCGTCAACTTCTCCTTCAAGGTGCGAAAGGCTAGTTCACAAGCTTGAGTCCACACGAATTTTTTCACTTTTTTTGTAAGGCGAGTCATCGACATCGCTAGCTTGGAGAACCCTTCCACAAACCTCCGATAGTAATCTGCTAAACCCAAGAAGCTACGTATTTCGGTCACATTCTTCGGTGGTTCCCATTTCATCACGGCCTCAATCTTTGTGGGATCAACAGCGACCCCTTGTTCAGACACAACATGACCAAGGAATTTTAGTTCCTTCATCCAAAACTCGCATTTACTCATCTTCGTATATAACTGATGTTCTCTCAATGTCTGTAGCACAATAGAGATATGACGTGCATGTTCCTCATCAATCTGTGAATAAATCAATATGTCATCAATAAACACAATGACAAATTGATCGAGGTACGACTGGAATACCCTGTGCATCAAATCCATGAAGGCTGCTGGAGCATTAGTCAATCCAAACGGCATCACCGTATACTCGAAATGACCATACCGGGTACGAAAAGCAGTCTTAGGAATATCTTCCTCCTTTATCCACAATTGATGATACCCTGTGCAAAGATCAATCTTGGAGTAATACTTCGAACCCCTTAACTGATCAAATAAGTCATCGATTCGTGGCTTCACTGTAACCCGATTCAACCTCCGGTAATCCATGCACAACCTTAGTGTTTCATCCGTTTTCTTCACAAAGAGGATCGGGGCTCCCCAAGGTGAAGTACTCAAACGGATAAACCCAATGGTCAATAGATGGTCTAACTGCTTCCTTAGCTCCTTCAACTCCAAAGGTACCATTCTATAGGAAGCAATGGATATGGGTTTGGTTCCCGGATAGAGATCAATCTTGAACTCAATCTCTTCTTGTGGGCGTAACCCGGGTAGTTCATCTAGAAATACATCCAAAAAATCTGATACTACCAATACCACGTTCGCGTGGGATTTATCCCAATCATCTCCCATTAAGTTGGCCAAGAAACTCAAAGTACTCCCCGCCTTAGCTTTCAAAAATCTGTTTCCCGTAATGAAAAATGGATGGGAAGAATTGCGATCATTCATGAAAGTAAAAACTATTCCTCCCGATAAATGAAATAAAATTCGTTTGCGAAAACAATCCATTACCGCCCGAAAAGCGGACAACAAGTTCATCCTGAAGATAACATCATACCCCTTCATATCTAAAGCAACCAAATCCACAATCAATTCGTGCTCCCCAATACGAAGCACACAACCCTTGCAGACCCGGCTGGTACCCAACTGTTTTCCCGTAGGCAAGTTAATATTCAATGCATGTTCTAGCTTCTCGAAATTCAATCCCAAACTACTAGCATATGCAATGCGTATGAATGAATGTGTAGCACCGGGGTCAACTAAAATTCGGGCCCAAGAATTATAAAGGAGCACGATACCTTCCACTACTGCATTGGAAGCATCTTCCTTCGGTTGAGTCAAAGCAAAAACCCTTCCTTGATTGGCACCGTCGGGGGCTTGAGCTTGTAACAGTCTCTGCTGTGCTGGCCTTGTATAGGTGGTCTATTTTTTGGTACTTGCCCTGATGTCTGGATAGTCCTCTGAGGTGGAAAAATCAGTCAATGCACCCGAATAAGTCCCACACCTCCACATACAAAGTAGGATCGTGGGGTAGTGTCTGCTCCCTCTGGTACACCTCCGGCCTCTCGACTTATCTGCGGTCTACTCCCTACTGCCTGGTCTGGACGATGATAAGGTGCCACTCTCTGAACTCCACTACTGCCAACCCTAGTCCGGATCGGACCTCCCCTCATGTAGTTTTGTTGTCGCTGAGGGTCGTCGATGTCCCTCTCCACCTAGGAAGCTCTGTCAACAATATCCCCATAATCTCGTATCTTGAGTGCCACCAACTTCTCTCGGATGACCGGCCTCAAGCCCTGCTCAAAGCATTTGGCCCTGTTGGCCTCAGTAGAAATAAACTCCGTAGCATAACGGGATAGCTCATCAAACCTCCTCTCATACTCAGCCACAGTCAGGCTGCCCTATCGTAAAGCAAGAAAATCGGTCTTCAATCGGTCTCGGACGGATTCCAGAAAGTACTTGTCTTGGAAGATTTGGTCGAACTCCTCCCAAGTAAGCACATCAGTGTTCCTCCTTCTTTTCACCAATTCCCACCAATGATTGGCCTCTCCATCAAATAGGTATATCGCCAAGCCAACCCAAAGGTCCTCGCCAACTCCCATACCGTCAAAGACTTTCTTCACCCAGCGGATCCACCTATCCGCATCCAAGGGATTGGAGCTTCTTTGGAAAGTAGGCGGGTGGTGACTTAGAAATTCCCGAAGAACTATCATCCTTCCGTTGCCCTCCTCGTTACCCGACACTTGAGCTAAAGGATGAGCTCCTCCATTGTGATGATTGTTTCCATTCTGGTGTTATACCAGAGTGGTGAGCTCCCTCAAACATTGAAAGATGCCATTGATGGCATCGGGAGGTGGTGGTGATGGTGGATTTTGTTGACTTCCACGACCACGACCACGCCCACGTCCACGTCCTCGTCCTCGTCCGCCGTCCATCCTGCACATCATTTCACAATTTAGTTCCTTGATATACAAGACATCCTAATGGTCAATGTAATCCAAAGTATAAGACTCGAATAAAATTTTAGGTCAACAATCTTAATCAACCTAATCCTTTCTCTCTCTAGTGGTAATCCATAACCTACAGCTTTCATGTAAGACCTAAAGCCTAAGCTCTGTTACCAAATCTGTAAAGCCCCAAAATACACCTTAGAAGCATTACTAGCTAATCACCATCCACATCATGAGAGCACTAAATAAATCCATCAATAAATAAATTCTCCAAAATTAGGGGTCCTTAATTTAACAAAATTTGGGCAGAGTCTCATTTGTACGGGGAGCTCTACCCAAAAACACAACCTGTGCAATTATACTCCATTGACCACACCGGGTCTATTTAAAACTTCAACACAAAATAAAACTTCATTCACCATGAGTAATATCCACAATATCATCTCAAAAGAATAGGTCAAGCTATGACAATTATATTCCAAAAAAATTACACTCAAACTTAGCGGCGGAATAAACAAAATACTAGACTATACCTGATCTCAAAATAAATTCTCTAGTCTAGTGCAAAAGAAGCTATATCTCTATATGTCCACCTCGGCATCTAGATTTCCCTCGGATGGGGCCTCCCTACACCCGTGCTCGTCAACTTCGAGGTTCTCCTTTAGCACCGTATCTGAAAAAAGTAATTTTTAGGGGGTGAGCACTAAGCTCTGTAGCAATATTCCTCCCAAACTCGAACAAGGTTTATAAAAAATATATAAAAAATGATTGGTCTCATTTCACAAATAGCATATATAATATTTAAAGTAAAACAGAGGCATTTTACAACGGATTTCAAGTTTAAGTAGCAATATTAATATAAATGAACAATAACAACCAAATTCTAATAAACATCCATTTCCCACACATGATATAATATTGTCCTCCCTGGCATAAGCATCCTTATAAGGAACTTCTCATCCTCAAAGTTTGGTTTCTCAAGCATCCTTATAAGGAACCTCTTGAGAAAATCACATACTGTCCTCTTTTGGCATGAGCATTCTTACAAGGAACCTCTCACCCTCAAGACTTGTTTTCTCAAGCATCCTTACAAGGAACCTCTTGAGAAAATCACATACTGCCCTCTTTTGGCATGAGCATCTTTACAAGAAACCTCTCACCCTCAAGGCTTGGTTTCTTAAGCATCCTTACAAGGAACCTCTTGAGAAGGAATGAGCATCCTTACAAGAAACCTCTCACTCATGTTTGTCCAAACAACCATACGAGAATATAATACCAACTATTTTCTCAAATACCCAACAATTCCACAAGTCTCCTATTTACAAGCAATTTTCAAGAAAAATCCCCAATTTACTAGCAAATTCCAACAATCCACACTTCTCACAAGTGATATTCTCAATAAAACAAATATAATAATAAAAAAAATACAAGAGATCATCAAAAATTTCATTTTAATACTCAACACAAAGTACTCGAATTTTCAAAACCAAGATTAAGGAAATATAGAAAGAGAAATCTCCATTCCTCAAAAACTAGGATTTTTCTGGTTCTCCCACCCTAACTTTACTCAAAACATGATAAAGGTTGTAAGAATTTTAAGAAACAAGGAACTCATAGCAAATACATGTCATTAAGAGTCAAAACATACATATAAATTAACTCTAACATCAATGAACAAGAATGGAAGAAAAACTCCTACCTTAAATCAAAGTCTCAAACCAAAATCAAAGCTCTAGAGACCTCCTTCCTCCCTTTTCTCCTTTCCTCTATCTTCTCCTAGTGTGCTAAGAGGTTTGGGGTGAGAGATGTGAAGAAAAAATGGAAGCAAAGGGGCTGAAATCTGGGTTTAAACCTAGCAGTCCCATTTTTTTTACTGTTTATGGGCTGATTTGGGTTTTTCTAAAATTACGGTTTTGGCACTAAAAAACTCCAATTTGATCCATATGACTACCCTAAGGTTTTTCGATACTCCGGATTCTTTTTTAATGTTATTTTAACCTAAAAACATTTAGTTTTATGATTTATCTCTAAATAAAAATAAATTTACACTCGAAACACTAAAATTACTATTTTATTCTTCCGAACCGCTATAGGTGTTATTCTTGCGGTTTCAATATACATATGGTTTATTCTTTAGTCATTAAATATATAAGAATCACTAAAAAAATTACATTACTATATTAATATAAACTTATGGGGGTTTACACCTTTAAAGTCTAAGAAGAAAATACGACACTTTATTATCCAAGGAACACCACAGTGCATATTTTTGGTCTACTTCGGAGAATAAACTGTTTTGACTCAGGTATTTCTAGTATGTGTGACCTATATGGTTGGAAAGATATACGAGTTAGGGTTTTAACAAAAATAACGGTGCGCTATTTGGACTTTCCAAAAAAGAGTTATGATCAAATTGGTGAATGGTAGTCTGCTGGACTGCTTGGTCCTTCTATACTTGTCTAACTCGAGTTTGAGTGTCTTTTGTCACAAATCCTATCTGATACCCATCTCCAGTATACGTAGTATGACTTTCATAAGGATCCATGTCTAGCATCATTCATTAACCAAAACCAAATTATCATCCGTCTCCTAGAATCATCCATGACAACATTATGTAGAACTAGTATATCCATCAAAATTTTTCTTCAATTCCTCTAAGCTAGCTCATTGATGAGAATGCAAAATGTCATATTTTTCTCTTTTATTATTTAGCATTTTATACTTATTATTCTTATAATTTGATTTAGGATGTAAATGGAGACGTTAAATATTAAACGAAGCTAATTGGATGATTGTTGATAGTTTAGAGATGTGGGGGTTTACAAGTTATCCTCCATGTCTCTCTCCACTAGTGAAGCTCTGTCAACAAGATCCCCATAGTCCCGAATTTCAAAGCGTTTGGTCCTCCTGGCCTCGGTAGATATGTACTTCATGAAATAACAGGATATCTCATTAAACTTCCTCTCATAATTTTCCACCGTCATGCTACCCTATTGTAGAGTAAGAAAATCTACACTCATCTTGTCTCTGATTGATTTCGCAAAATACTTGACTTGGAAGATCGATCAAACTTGTCCCAAGTAAGAACATGCTTGTTCCTCATTCTCTTCACTGAGTCACACCAATGATCTATATCCCCTTCTAGCAGATATGTAGTTAGGCTGATCCGTAAATCAGCGGCTACTCCCATGCCATCACAAATTTTCTTCACCAGGTGAATCCATTTATCCGCATCCAAGGGGTTAGAGCTTCCTCGAAAAGTAGGTGGGTGTTGGCGTAAAAATTCTTGAAAAACTACCATCCTTCGATTTTTGTCCCCTTGCTTGGCATATGAGCCAATGAATGAACCCCACCATTGAAGTTGTTGCTCCCATTTTGGTGTTGTACCAAAGTGGTTAGCTCTCGAAGGCATTGATATATGCCATTCATGGCATCAGGAGGTGGTGGTGGTGGTGGATTTGCTTGGCCACCACGTCCCCATCCACGTCCACATCTACGTCCATGCTCCATCCTTCACATCAATTCACAACTTAGTTTCCTCGTTGTACAAGACAACCTAATTATTGCATTAACTAAAACAAAAGACTTATGAAAAAATTAAATCACAATTTCATTTGACCTAATTCCACTTCTCTAGTGGTAATCCATAACCTACAACTCCCATGTAATACAACATCCATTACACCCAATAACTCATACAACATCCATTATATTCATTTGTTTACAAAAGAATAATTGTCCAAGAGTGTCCCTTTATCAAAGTTCGAGTTTTATACATAATTTATACAAGTACAAAACAAAATTTGCAAGGGCTTACAAAATGCAATTCAAGAGCCACAACCAGGTCTGTAATCACCACGGACCCAAGTATTTCACACAAGATGTAGCAAAGAATGAATGAGATGCACCCAAATCAAATAATTTCCTTGCCCATAAGCGAGAGAGTAGAAATGTACCCTAAATCACTAACTATTCCACTAGCTCAGTCTGAGCTGTGATGGCATAGACTCGACCCTAGGTCCCTGAAGTCTTGGCCTATAGGCCTTGTCCGCAGCCTATGCTCAATCCCTAGCCCATCTACCTTAATTGCAGAGTCCTTACTTGTGAAGTGGTAGAGGCCTATGTAACACCTTGGAACTGGAACTGGTTTCCCTGGCACATAGTGTGGTAGGGAGGAATGAAAAATATCTGTCGATGCCCCACCAATGACTAGAACTGAGACGTCCTGTAACTCTAGGATCCCTACCTCTGAGGGCAATCCTACTTCAAATGATCTAGCTGGTGGCATATGTAGCACATCTTCTGGCCAGCCAGATAGGGTTGACCTTGGCCTTGGCCATGATAGCCTCGACCTTGCCCTTGTGGGTTAGAAATCCATTACTTCTTCGCCGAACTTGAAAATGCGGATTGAAACTCCTTCTTCTTGTCTTTAGCAGCCCACCTCCTGAATATTCTTAGTGTTTTCTACTTCCCTTTTAATGGTCATGTCCATCTCAACCATTGAGTCTAAGTCTTGGAGGCGATGGCCTACAATCTTGCCCCAAATGGACAAATTTAAGTCATACTCAAACCTCTTTACTTTGGCCAAGTCCGTGGCTATTTAGTCGTGGCAAAAAGGGCTAGCTCGGTGAACTTAGCCATACACTCCATCACCGTCATGTTTCCTTGTTTCAAATCTAAGAATTTTTGGGCTTTCTCTTGCCGAACAGCCGACGGGAAGTACTTGTTCATGAAGAGCTCATGGAACTCTTCCCATGTCATTGCCTCAATGTTCTTTGAGGCCTTTGCCCAATTCCACCATAGATGGGTCTCTCCCTCAAGCTGGAATGTTTTTAGTCTGATCTTAGTGGCATCAAATGTAATCTTCATAGCCTCCAAGATCTTGTCTACTTGTTGAAACCAATAGTCGGCCACCATCGGATTTGCCCCTTCTACAAAAATTGGTGGCTTATGTGTCTTAAAATTTTGAAAGTTACTCAAGCCTCCTTGGCCCATATTGGCGTTAACTTGTGCACAAGTAGCCACCATTGTGCCTATAACTTGCATGAAGGCTTGTTGATCAAAGGCCGGTGGTGGTTGGTTGTTATTCCGTCCACCTCTTCGCCCGTTCTAGTGTCCTCTTCCTCTACTTGCCATCTAAACACAAGTAAGTTAGGAATAGACCACTAACTTAGTACCCCAATACTAGGGATCAAAATTAAAACTTTGAAAATTTTCCTTTTGTATCACTAGGCCACCCACAAGTAGAAGCCCAAACTGTAGACTCTCCCATTCTTTCTTTTTTGACCTCAACGGTATGTTTTCTAACCCTAGTGTCTCATTTCCATACACATAGAATTATATATAATCACATATCACATAACAAGTAGCATTTAATGCACATAACATGTAACACATAATGAATGTAATGGCTTAACCCAATCTACCATCAAGTCTAAGGTAACTGGGAACCAATCCTCTAATAACAAGCTATGATGTCCAAAATTCGGGGGTTCTTTCTCAACCCGTTGATCAACTATCAACTTGCAAAAGTACTCGTGTGTGTCGTGTAACTTGCATGAAGGTATATTAGTAGCTTAACCTTAACGTCACTGCCATATTTAAGACTCTGTGCTTATAAATTGTAAACTCCTTACACAGGGCACACACACCACACCTTAAGCGTATTCTTTTTCTTTCTCTCTTTCCCCTACTACCTTGTGCTCTCTCATTAATAGAGTTCTCCGATCACCATTGCCGCCTTCCGTGGTTAGGTCACCCAGACCCAACCACCCAATCATTGTTTATTATTATTAATTGCTTCATTAATTGATTTACACCACACACTCAACTAATTTGATCGTGCATAATTTCTCAATTTGGCGTCGTCTATGGGAAACGCATAAGTTTGCTAATACCATCTATCTTTCCCTACTCTCTCCATGGCTATTACAACTAGGTCAATCAATTAGCAAGTGGAGGATAATGATCTAGCGCGTCGGGATGAGGTCCCGCCTCTGCCAACAGAACCCATTGTTGCAAAAAATCCCGTAGTACAACAAGTATTGGAGATAATGCAACTACTAGTTAACCAAAACTCAGATTCTATAGTTGATGCTCACCATATGTGGAGTCGTACCCCAACCCGCAGGAGGGAAAATGCCATAGCCAGTCCACCTAGGGCGCTGAGGCGCCCCTTAAGATGGAGTCCAATGCCAAGGTGCCCCCTTCCAATACCAAGGCACCCCAGCTCCCCTTCCTCATACGTTGGCTCCGTTATCACACGTTGGTGACCTTCCTATGCAGGAGGATAAGAAAGAAAACCAGTATGTTGACAACGAAATATATTATAACGATGCAATATAAGGTCTCCCAGGGACAAAAAAATTAAGGAGGTACATAATCGGTTGGGCGACATCTTCAACTTCATCAAGGCGTAGGCGCCAAAAATAGTTGATTACCTGGTGGGATGCATTGACACTCTATTCATGACTAATGTGGCCAACTACCCCCTCCCCTCAAAGTTCAAAATTCCTACTGTGGAAACTTTTGATGGTTAAAAAAACCACTCAACCACCTCGACACGTACAAGTTCCTCATGCAATTGTATAATGTACCAGATGAGATAATGTGCAAAGCCTTCCCTACCACCCTCAAGGGATCTGCACGTCAGTGGTTTTCCAAACTCAAACTATCTTCTATCAATTATTTTGTTAAACTAAGCAAATCTTTCGTCTCCACTTCATAGGAGGATACCGACATCAAAATCCAATCATCCACCTAATCAGTATCAAGTGGGATCGGGATGAAAACTTAAGGAGCTACCTCACTTGATTTAACGAGGAGACCCTCCAGATCCAAGAGTCAGATGACAAGGTCACCATGGTCGCCTTTATCCCAGGTCTACACTCATCTAGCTTTATGTTTTCAGTTTTGAAAAAACCACCAGCAAGAATGCCCGAGTTCATCCAGGCTTAGAAAAATATGAATGTTGAGGATGTCACCAATGCCAGGTGAGGTGAGTCCCGTGAAGATATGAGAGAAGTAGAGAATAAGAAAATGAAAAAGAGGATAGAGAGTGTGTCAGTTAAGGACTACCTCGATCCTACACCTGTAAGGGAGTGGCAGACCTTCACAACACTCAATGCTTCAGTCGAGCACATTTGCTCCAAATCTAGGATGATTCTACAATACACTAGCGGGGGAAAATGAAATCCACCCCAAATTATAGGAACCCGAATAAGTACTGCCAATTTTATTGTGATCATGGCCATGATACCACTGGCTGATTTGAACTCAAATGGCAAATTGAAGGTCTTATATAGCGTGGCTAGTTGCAAAAATACATGGTTGACAAAGGACAAGCCACACCACTTTGCTAGAACCAGGATGATGGAGAGCACCGATAGCCCCTTGGAGAAATCTAGATGATCTCTGGAGGGTCAGAATGAGGAGGTGACTCCAACTTAACTAGGAAGGCACATGCTAGGAAAGCTAGACATGCAGAGACTGATGACCCTTGCCCATCAAAGACGCATAGGCAAGGGGAATGAGAGGTCATCTTATTCTTAGATAGAGATCTCGAGGGGATCCAACACTCCTATGAAGATCCTTTAGTGTTGACCATGATGGTATCCAACTACCAAGTTAAGAAAATCTTGATAAACAGTGACAGCTCTGCCTGTATCCTATTCACACTAGTTTGTGATAGCCTCTATGTTGGCAGGGAGAGACTACAACCCATCAGGACGTCCCTCATTAGATTTTTAGGGAAAAATGCATATCCCTTGGGTTCCATTACCCTACCATTCACAAGGGAAACAACACCAAGAAGCTCTACTATTATGATGAACTTTATAGTGTTGGATTACCTTTTTGCCTATAACATCATCCTTGGATGCCCTGCACTCAACACCTTAAGGGTAGTGTTGTCCACTTATCTCCTCATTCTCTATTTCTCAACTCCATGTGGGATTGGAGAACTCAGAGGAGACCAAGTTGCTGCTAGGGAGTGCTATGTGGCCTCTATGAGGGCCAAAAAATCTCAAGAGGCCCTAAAAGTGGAAGTGCTCGACCCTAGGGATGATAGCACACTAGAAAAAGGAGAACCAGCAGAAGAACTTGAACTAGTAGTGCTAGAAAAAAATTCTAACATGAGAGTCTATATTGGCTCCTCGCTTCCTCGAGATTGAGCCATCCAGCTCAGTAATTTCCTCAGGCTGAACATGGATATTTTTGTCTAGTCTCACGAAGATCTCAAGGGCATTGAACCAGATGTCACCACCCATCGGATTAACGTGGATCCTAAACAATAGCTCGTCTGCCAAAAGTTGAGAAAATATTGGTACCGAAAGAGCCCAATCTATGAAAAAAGGAGGTGGGGAAGCTACTGGCAAATGGGTTAGTAAGAGAAGTAGCCTACCCAGTTTGGCTATCAAATACCATGATGGTAACAAAGGTAAACATGAAATGATGCCTTTGTGTGGACTTCACTGAACTCAAAAAAGCCTATCTCAAAGATAGCTACTCCTTGTCGTGCATCAACATCCTCATTAACACCATCGCAAGTCACGAACTACTTAATTTTATGGATTATTACTCTGGATATAACTAAATTAGCATGTTTCCTCCATATCAAGAGAAAACATCTTTTATCACCCTGACAGTAACCTACTGTTATAGGGTTAGGCCCTTCGGACTCAAGAACACCGGAGCTACATACCAACGCTTCATGAATAAAATGTTCGAGGCACAGCTCGGGAAGACCATGGAGGTTTATGTGGAAAATATGCTGGTAAAAAGCTTGGTTACAACGAACCATGTAACGCAGTTATAGCAGACCTTTGATGTCCTAAGAGCTTATTGAATGAAACTAAATCTTGAGAAGTGTGTCATCGGCGTAAGCTCAGGTAAATTCATAGGCTTCATGGTTAATAAGAGGGGTATCGAGGCTAATTCAAACAAGATCATAGCTATCCTGGATTTGAGGTCCACATGCTTTATAAAGGAGGTCAAATGCCTTAATGGATGGATAGCAACCTTCAGTAGGTTCGTTTCAAAGTCAGCAGATAAGTGTTTACCCTCCTTTAAAATTCTGCGAAAATATTTTCAATGGGAACTAGATGCAGAAGAAGCATTCCAACAGTTGAAGGCCCATCTTGGTGCACCCCCCGTTGTTCTCCAATGTCGTACCTAGAGAGACCTTATACCTTTACTTGTCTACCTCGCCTCCGCTCTGAGTTCCTTCCTTGTCAGGGAGGAAAAAGGAGTTCAAAAGCCTATTTATTATGGGAGTAGGTCTTATCGCGGAGCAAAGGTAAGGTAATCTAAGTTGGAAATACTAGCCCTCACACTAGTCACTATAGTCAGGGACCTATGATACTATTTTTAGAGTCATGCTATCTTGGTTATCACAGATCAACCTTAGAGGAATCTTGGAAAAATCAGATGTGTCTAAAAGATTCCCCAAATGGGTTTTTTAATTGAGCGAGTTTGAAGTACAATATCAACTGAGGGCGGCCATAAAGGCGCACACAATAGTGGATTTGGTGCCCGAATTTACACTAACAGAGGAATGAAGCTCCCAAAAAGAGGTGCCCAGTGCCCTTGCGCTTAACTGCTTTATGAACAGCGTCTGGGCTTCTCGCGTATCAAGACCAGGTGCCACCCCAGGGGTGCCTAGTGCCCTGGAACCAGCGCCCCAAACCCTTGGTGCCTAGGCAACTTGGCTCGAGGAACCCATGTCCCTAGCGCCTAGTCCTCCAGTGTCATTAGCATGGAATGCCCCAACACTTAGCACTCTACTGTCATTAGCACTGAACACCCTGACTCCCTCGTTGATTACACTTCATCCTGTCACCCTACTACCTAACAACACTCTAGCGCCTGGTTGGGCATCTCCAACTATCGAAGCTTATACACCCACGGATGTAGTGGCATGCTGGAAACTATACATAGATGGGTCTTCTACTAGTGAAGGCAGTGGAGTAGTGATAGTACTTATCAGTCCCCATGGCACTCCACTCAAATACACTATGTCTCGTCATTTTGCAGCATGCAACAATTAGGCAGAATATGAGGCCCTTATCTCAGGTCTAAAGCTCACAATTGAAATGGAGGCCCTCCATCTCACGGTCTATAGTGATCCCAGCTAATAGTCAATAAGTAATGGGAGATTTCGAGGCAAATGAGGAAATGGTGCAAGAATATCTATCAGTGGTACAAACTTTGCTGAAAAAGTTCAACCACTTCCAAATTCAACATGTGCTTAGAGAGGATAACTTCATGGCAGATGCGCTAGCCAAGTTCACATTCGCAAAAATCCCAATAGGCCCCACCCTCGTGGGTTACCAATTTGAGCCAAGTAGGCTCAAAGTAGATGAGGAAAATGTCAACTGCACATTCTTTGATGCCAACTGGATGACACCCATCTTGGCATATCTAGAAGAAAACATTCTCCCAGAAAACCCGATGAAAGCTATGAAATTGAGACTAAGGGCATTGAGGTATGTCATCTTGCGGGACACCCTTTATAAGAGAAATTACTCACTACAATGAGAAAATATGTGAAAACCACTCTAGAGGGTGAGCATTAGCTCGTAAGGAAGTAAGGTAAGGCTACTACTAGCCTAACATGATTAGAGACGCTCAAGAATTTGTAAAAACGTGTGACAAATACCAACAATTTGCGACTGTGCCAAGACAACCGCTGGAAGAATTAACCATCATCATGAGCCCTTGGCTTTTCTCTAAATGGAGGATTAAAGTCCTAGGACCGCTACCTATGAGTCGTGGCCAATGAAATTTTGTGATAATAGCCATTGACTACTTCATAAAGTGGGCGAAAGTTGAGTCCTTAGCCAAAATAACAGATTAAAAAGTGACTTCATTTGGAAGAACATAGTGTGTCATTTTGCAGTGCCTCATGTTATAGTAAGTGATAATGCTAAGTAATTTAACAGCAAACTCCTCAATGGATTTTGTGTGGACTTATAGATAAGCAACCCCACTCTAGTCCAACTTATCCCCAGGCAAATGGGTAGGTGGAGGTCACTATCAGAATAATCTCATACAACCTGAAGACTAGATCGGGAAGCAACAAAGGGCAGTGGGTGGACGAGCTCCCTAGAGTACTATGGGTCTACCTAAACAACGCCAAGGAGCTCCATCGTTGAGACCCCTTTCTCCCTAGCCTATGGGTCAAAAACGCTCATACCAGTCGAGATTGGGGTACACTCCTTGAGGATCTAACACCACGACCCAATCACCAATGAAGGAGGCCTCCACATCAACCTCAACTTGACAGAGGAGGAAAGAGAAATCACTATGGTCATGACTGCGAAATAGAAGAACTACATGAAAAAATACCACAACTCTAGGGTGAAGCCTTGCTCTTTCTTGCTTGGAGACCTAGTTCTCAAGAAAGTAATCATATTTACCAATGACTCACAAGAAGGGAAGTTAGGACCAATTGGGAAAAACATTACATCGTGAAAGAAGTTGTAAGACCAAGCACCTATAGAATTCAAAACTCTGAAGGTAAAGTCTTAGTCCATCTATGGAATGCTGAACATCTGAAGAGGTATTATCAATAGCAAGAAAAAATCAGTGACTCTCATTTGCTTTGTCATGGCATTAGTTAGCTCAGCCAACTTACTTACTTTGTTATCTTTTACTTTAGTTTTGAAATAATATTTTGCAAAGGTTATTTTGTCTAAACTATCATTTTTTTCATTTCATAAAAGTTTATAAACATCTTACAAAAGTTAGAGCATTGCACAGAAAGAAAGACATGAAAATATTAAAATTGTCACACGCTTGCCGATCATTCACTGCTCCTGGATCCACTCTCATCAAAACTATCTCCATCACCACTTGTTATAAATCCCCACATTCTTATCGCTATATAGTAACGTAATTATATTTTGAAATGCTAAAGTATGTAATGATGTGAGTATGAACTATGTAAATTATAAGAGTAGAAATAAAAATATTAGTTGAGGTAAAAGAGTATGTTGTAGAAGTTTGAAAGTATTCCGGAGTGAAAGCACAAATTAAAAAGAATTTGGGTAAAACAGAGTTTGGACACTGTCTAGTGTTTGGATCATAACTTTTTATGTTGATTTCCATTTTATCTAAAATTATGAAAGTAGATAGTAGACTTCCAGGGCTACAAAAGAGTGTTGCATGAAAATTTTTCAAATCGACCTCTAAATAGGCCAAAATTTCACTGGAAGTTTCAGCAGAAACTGGGATGACTTTCAAACGTGAAAGTACGTTCGAACGACCGTTCATTCCAGTACTCTTGTCTGATGAAAAAATAAAAGTACTGGGAGCTTGTCTGTTGGAAAACCAAAACTACTGGGAGCAAGTGATGTTCGAACACCAAATTACGTTCAAACGTAAAGCAGTAATTTGCATTATTGACGTTCGAACGCCAAATGACGTTTGAACGTGAGTAGCGAATTAGAACATCATATTGATGTCGGCTGAGATATTTTCTTTCTCTATAAATACATAAGGCCGCCTCCCTTAGCTTGCATACACCATTTACAATCCTAGAAAGTCTTGAAAAATAAGAAAGAAATGGAAAAACACAAGATCAAAGAGGATTTTCATCTTGAAGTGAATCAAAATATCAAGTTCTTCAAGAATTCTACGGAAGAAGAAAGTAGGGGTTTTCTTCCACTCTTGTTCATTGATGCTAGGGCTTATTTATATACATGTTTTGACTCTAAATCTTATATATATGTATTGGAATCTTTGTTTCTTGGTGTTCTTGAAATCTTACTATGTTTTGATGGAAGTTATAGCTTAATAGCCAATAAACCTTTGTTCTTGACATCCAAACTCTAATTCTTCAAGAAGTACGGATTTTTCTTCTGGATATTTATTTGTTCTTGATATCAAAACTTGATATTCATTTGTTCTTGACTTGATATTCATTTGTTCTTAATTTCAAAAACTCTAGTGTTTTGTTTGGAACAATAAAACTATATCTTTTGATGATCTCTTGCTTAATTTTCTTGAATTGCTCCATTTGAAAAATATCTATGAAATTTGGAGTTTTTGGAATCACTTGTGATTTGATAAAATGGTTGGTATGGTATCTCTTGTGTAGATATTTGGATGAACATGGGTAACTATTGACCGGATGTCATAGAGTGGATAGATGCATTTCTTACTCCGTGCGGGTTTGAATTTTATCCTACCACTCGTAGTGGGATTGATGCCTTGCGAGGACCAAACCATTATTCCCTCACGAGTACCGTGTCTAGGGACTGGTACACTATTCTTGGGTTGAACTTCGTCACCGCCATTGTGATGGTACACGCCCTTCCTAAAGTCCTTGCGAGGATTGGGGGTGTGTGTGTGGGCCAGGATATTCTTAGTGTGTGTATTCATGTGATATCTTACATCATACCTGAGATACATTGGGGGTTATGGTTCATTGTTGAAAATGGTGGATTGTGGCTAATGGTAAATGGTTTCAACAAGAATCTGTTGGAAGTATGGGGTTCCACCAGAACTTGTTAGAAATGGATTGTCATTGAAAATGGCTTTTTAGTTGTAACTTGGTTTTATTCTTCATTTAATTTATTGTTAATGCGTTAACTTGAGATCTGTTTAACTGTCACTGTTTTCTTTCAAAAGTTATATATGATATTTTGGAAAGTGAGACCGAACTGTTTTATATGTTTTTCAAACTTTGTTCGAGTTTGAGAGGATGTTGCTACAGAGCTTAGTGCTCGCGCCCTACAAACAATATTTATTCTCAGATTTTGATTTAGAGGAAGAGATCGAAGTTGATGAGCAGGTAGCTTGAGAAACTCAATTGGAAAGAAATGTGGATCCCGAGAGGGGTGTCTAGAATTGTTCTTTTTACGTTCTAGACTGGGAGATTTCTTTTGAGATAATATATGGATAATATTTTTCTTATTCCTCGGTGTAATTTTCATAGTTTGACATAATCTTTTGGATGTGCTGACCCTGGTTTGGCATATCATTTTGGATGATGTTGTAGATATTATGTATGATGAATGAAATTCTCTTTATCTATTGGTTTTATTAACTATTCTCATGATGTGAATGGTTTATAGTAATGTCGTCCAAGGCAGATTTTGGGGCGTTACACCTATCCCTGGTGCCTAATATGGGACAAAGTCGGGGAATTCAATGTCAGGAAAAGCTATTGAGGCCTTCTTCCTGAACTCCTCACAACTGTCAATAAAAAACGCTTGTAGCACTGCACTTAAGATCATGAACGACCCTCTCTACAGCCTTCCTCTTTCTCTCCATCTCATTCGAATGAGCCTCTGTACTGGTGGCTCTCTCACGAGCTACTCGTAAATTTGCCTCAGTCAAGTCAGCCCTTTCTTGAGCTATCTGTAGCTCCATCTCAGCTCCTACGACCCTCTCGCGGGCCGCTAGCAATTCTATCTCTACTCTCACTCGAGTAGTCTCTTTGTTAACCTCCAACTTGACGGCCCTTTCGCGAGATGCCGAAAGCTCAGCCTTAAGAGGTGTTGTTCTCTCATGAGCCAGCCTTAACTGCTTCTTAGCAGCCTGCCGTGCCTGTGTCTCTTCCGCCAAAGCCATTGATACCTCACGAAGCTTGACTGTCCTTGAAAAAAGGCATGGAAAATCCATAGCCATCTACGAATATCCAAAAACAAGAACATCAATATAACTTAAAAAGAGCATAAATTAAGGTTGAATAGAAAAGAAGGGTACCATAGCAAATCCCTCTATTGCGGTATCAATGATCCCCTCAGGACCCCTAGAGCCAACCTCTCTAATGTCTACAGGCATCACAAAAGTCTAAAGCCACTAATTTTTCAAGTTAATGTCTAGTAACATGGACATCGAGTCATTGCTAGAAAAAAGACAGCTACGTGGAGCCCTGGTATCAATAGAAGCCCTCACAAGAGTTTGATACTCTAAAGTAGTCGTAGGGCTAACCCTAGTACCAGAAGGGGCCACATGTTGAGAGGAAGTAAAGGCACCACCAGACCCCGCCTTCCGAGAAATAGTATGGCCATCAAACCTAACACTAGGGGCATCAAACCTCGACTGAGAAACACTGGGGGCATCAAATCTCACCCTCTCAAAAGGAGGGGAAGATGCCACCCTCGTGGCGTAAAGAGCCTCCACCACCGCTCTATCAACAACAGCACCTACAAAACTTAAATAGGAGAAAGAATTTACAGACGTCATCAAATTTACCCAAAAAACCCAATACCTTTCCTCTTCTATCTGGGAGAGGCTCTAGAGTGACTTGACTAGGACATAAGGGCTGAAAAGTGCATGGTAGGATAATCCCTCACGGCCTAGAACCTACTACCCTATTTTGTTGATAATGCGGACGAAGCTGTAAAGAACCCGAACATGCAAAAAATACATGAAAGTCGAGCATAAAAACAAAGGTAAAACTCATACCTATCTTCGTTCTCGAAGGAGTATCCTATCTCCAGGGAAAAAATTCACGGTCCTCTTCAGTAGCCCACTCTCCTTCTACAAAGAAAAACCTAGACTTCCAACTATGATAGTTAGAGGGTAGTCCTTTGATTTGTTTCCCCAACCTCGGAGCAAAGTAGTACCATCCCTAATGGGGAACGGGGTTCTCCAAAAGTACATACGACGCCAGGAAATTCTCAAGAGGGGGAGAGACATCTTCACTGTGAACTAGTCGTCACAATGGAAAAAAACAAAGCGGAAACACCCTTTAGCCATTTGGAGTCAACCTACCCGGTGCAAGCGACAAGTGACCCAGAACCTGGCAAATGGATCTAGGTATGGGAAACCTTAATCCTACCTCCAGGACATCCTCATAAAAAAATAATCTCCCCAGAGGAATCATAACACATCGACTCATCTTTCTTGGCCTGGCAGCATAGAACAAAAGGAGGAATGTGGAACAAAAATACGATGTTAGCAATATCATTGTCAAAATCTATAGAGCTGAAAATGGAGGTTACCTTTGAGCCGTCATTGTCAACAGATCCCTTGCCTCGTTGCGAAACTTATGTAGTATCCATCATCATACCCTTATCGGATTGGGCGCTTGTCAAAATCAGTGTCAAAAAAAGATACCAATATAATGGACCAATTAAAAGGCGAGCAGAATCGCCTTACCTGGTAGAAAGACGTCCCTCACTCCCTCTTTGGCAAAGCCCAAGACTATGCCTTCGTTACCTAGCCTACCGACGCCAGCCTGTTACCCACTGGATCTTGCTTCAGCAGCGTGGCCCACCTATGGTGGTTCCTAGCCCATCCTCCCCATTGGCCATGGCGTCGCCCAAGCTTTCATCTGGCACCCATAGCTTTGCCAACGAGCTCGGGGCCTCGTCCATGGCTTCACACATGGTCCCCCTCTGCGTCGTCTTCCTTTGATCCATGTTTCTTCTCGTCATTCAACCTCTCCGTGTTGTTTATGGAATGGGGAAGTTTAACGACGCTTTCAAGCTCTAGTATAAAAAGAGGGATTTTGAGTGAAGGAATGAAATGTGGGTGGCTCACCATGGGTTTATTACCCTCTAAAACCCAAAGCTTTATGCCCTAAAAGAAAAAGGGGTTCTACTGTAAAGGGATGAAGTTTCTTCAAATCTAATGAAAGACCCAACAAAGGAGGATTTTGGCTAGCAAAATGGGTGTCTAGCAATGGTGAATGAGGAAATAAGTTTCGAAAAATGTAATGGAGTGGAAAGTTGAAAAAGTTACCGTGTGGAACAAGATACCTTGGTCTACTCATATGAAGGTGCTCATTTATACCCTCAACCCCCTATCACAACTAGGGATTGGGGCATGGGGGCAAATGATGAGCCCATATCCAGTCCAGGCCTAGGCCTAGTCCATGGGTTAAGTCCAAATCATCAAAAGACATACCAGACTTAGGTCATGGTCTCAGTTGTAAACCTTCACATTTTATCGTTATATAGTAATGTAATTATGCTTTTGAAATGCTAATATATGTGATGAGTTACGCATTAGCTATGTAGATTTTAAGAGTAGAAATACAAATGTTAATTGAGGTAATAGGGTGTGTTGTAGAAGTTTGGAAGTATTTCGAAATAAAAGAAAATTTCAGATAGAATTCGGGTAGTAAAGATTTGGACACTGCCTTAGTAATTCGATCATATCTTTTTACCTAGATGTCTATTTGATCTGATATTTTGATAGTAGATATTAGACTCCCAAAGATAGAAAGTAGGATTTCACAAAAAAATTCCAAATCGACCTCTACGTAGGCCAAAACTTCATTGGAAATTATAGAAGCAACTGAGATGACGTTCGAACATGAAAGCACGCTCGACCGACCATTCATTCTAGTACTCTTGTCTGATGGAAAAACAAAAGTACTAGGAGCAAGTGACGTTCGAACGCCAAATGACGTTCGAACGTAAAGCAACAATTTGCACTAAGGACAAGTTCGAACGCCAAATGACATTCGAACGTGATCAACGAATCAGAACACCAGATTTAGGTCGGCTGAGATATTTTATTCTCCTATAAATACATAAGGCCGCCTCCTTTAACCTTCATACACCATTTAAAACCCTAGAAATCCTTGAGAAACTAGAAAAAAGGGTGGAAACACAATATCAAAGAGGATTTTCACCTTGAAGTAGGTCAAAATCTCAAGTTCTTCGAGAACTCTAAAGAGGAAGAAGGTAAAGTTTTTTTTCCACTCTTGTTCATTGATGCTAGGACTTATATATATACATGTTTTGACTCTTAATCATATATACTTGTTATGGAATCCTTTTTTCTTGATGTCCTTGTAATCTTACCAAGTTTTGATGGAAGTTATAGCTTGATAGTCAATAAACCTTTGTTCTTGACATCCAAACTCTAGTATTTCAAGAAGTATGGATTTTTCTACTTGATATTCATTTGTTCTTGATTTCTAAACTTGATATTGGTTTGTGCTTGATAACAAAACTTGATATTCATTTGTTCTTGATTTCTAAATTTGATATTGATTTGTGCTTGATATCAAAACTTGATATTTATTTGTTATTGATTTCTAAACTTGGTATTTATTTGTTCTTGATATCAAAACTTGATCATCATTTGTTCTTGATATCAAAACTTGATATTCATTGGACTTTATTCAAAACTCTAGTTCTTCAAGAAGTGTGGATTTTCTCTTGATATTCATTTGTCTTGATTTTAAAAACTCTAGTGTTTTGTTTTGAACAATAAAACTTTATCTTTTGATGATCTCTTGCTTATTTCTCTTGAGTTGTTATATGAAAAAATACCTATGAAATTTGGGGGTTTTGGATTTACTTATGATTTGAGAAAATGGTTGGTATTGTATCTCTTGTGTGGATGTTTGGCTGAACAATTGACCGGATATCGTAGAGTGAGTATATGCATTCCTTACTCTGTGCGGGTTTGAATTTTTTCTACTACTCGCAGTGGGGTTAGTGCCTTGCGAGGACCAAACCACTATTTGTTCACAGATACCGTGTCTGGGGGCTAGTATACTATTCATGGGTTGGATTTTATCACTGCCATTGTGATGGTACATGCCCTTCCTAAAGTCGACATCCTTGAGAGGATGAATGTGTGGGGGGGCCAGGATATTCTCAATGTATGTATTCATGCGAGATCTTACATCATACCTGAGATATATTGTGGGCTATTGTTTATTGTTGTGAAAATGGTTCATTACAAGAACTTGTTGGAAATGGTCTATGGTTGGAAATGGCTTATTGTTGGGAATTGGTTTTACTCTTCATTTAATTTATTGCTATTGTGTTAATTGAGATCGGATAAATTGTCACTGTTTTATTTCAAGTTATATATGATATTTTGGAAAGTGAGACCGAACTGTTTTATATGTTTTTCAAACCTTGTTCGAGTTTGGGAAGATGTTGCAATAGAGCTTAGTGCTCACCCCCTACAAACAATATTTATTCTCAGATTTTGATTTAGAGGAAGAGATCAAAGTTGATGAGTAGGTAGCTTGAGAAACTCAATTGGAAGGAAACGTGGATCCCGAGAGGGGTGTCTAGAATTGTTCTTTTTACGTTCTAGACTGGGAGATTTCTTTTGAGATAATGTACGGATAATATTTGCCTTATTCCGCTGCGTAATTCCATAGTTTGACATATTCTTTTGGATGTAATGACCATGGTTTGGCATATCATTTTGGATGATGTTGTAGATATTATGTATGATGAATGAAATTCTCTTTATCTATGAGTTTTATTTGCTGCTCTCATGATGTGAATGGTTTGAAATAGTAATGTCGTTCAAGGTGGATTTTGGGTCGTTACATTAGTCTAGTCCAAAACTCAAGAGTTCAGGAAGAGTCAACGTACGTGTGGGAGAAATCATCGGGGTAGCCATTGCTCTACGATAGTGTCTATCCCCAATTGTAGCTATCTTCTCTAAAAGATTAGTAACTTGACATTCACAACATCCCAATAGCTAGGGCTCTGTGCTTATAAATTGTAAACCCATTACACATGGAACACACACTATACCTTGAGCATATTCTTGATTTCTCTCTCTCTCTCTCTCTCTTTCTACTCTCATTAATAAGGTTCTCCGACCACCGTTGCCGTCTTCCGTGGTTAGGTCATCCAAATCCAATCACTCAATCATTGTCTCTTATTATTAATTGTTTCATTAATTGCTTTATACCATACTCTTGACTAATTTGATCTTACATAATCAACTTTGTGTATCATTAGCATGAAAATCACAATGATTTTATAGGTATTCTAATGGCATCACCATTCTCAAGTAGTGTGCTTCCTTTTTCAATCAAAAAATTAAATGGCATTTTTAATTTGGGTTACATTGTTATAGTTTTATGATATTGACGGTACAAATTGATAATTTTGATTTTTGAAGGTACCCGTTAAAAAAAAACTTAGAAATTACAAATTAATTTTTTTTATTAGTATAAAGTGCAATTTTTTCATAGAATAACCAAAATAATCGGTTGAAGCCAACAAAAATGATTGGTTGGAAATACCTCACCTCAACTAACCCCTAAATACTATCCCTCAAATGATGCAATGTATGAGCGGGGGAGAAAGATTTCTTCCCGTAGGGATAGTGCCAAAAGAAAGGGCAATGAGACAAGGGAAATGGAATGATGTAAAATGGGATGTGTGTGCACAAAAGATGCTCCCCAATCGCAAGGAGACTTTTATGTGCCGGTTGTTACTTGGAAGAGTATTCCAAGGTCGTATCCACAGGGAAGGAAGTTTAAACCAAGTAAAAGTGATTTAGTGGAAATGGAAATGTAAAATCCTTTGTCATGAGAGTTGGGTGGTGAAATGTGTGCTAATGAAGATGTAATGGGAAACAAGTGTTGGCAAGTCCAAGAGGTTACTCCAATGGGTATGCCATCTCAACTCAACCTACTCCTCCGATTGAGCATGGATAAATGTTTGATTCACAAAAAGCCGGGGATGATATCGGTGAGTATTTAAGCATAAACCGTGACTAAGCCTACGGTTTATCAAAGTCTCATCGAATCATCCACCTTCAATCCGGTCAAAACAAACCATTTGACTCTAAAGGGAGGGTAGAGAAAGAGTTGAAATAGTGTGCCCAAAGAGAGATCCCCCTTGGTCTAGCCAACTAGAAGATTTAGCTATTCATAATTGAAATGATAATGACTATGTAATGAAAGTGCATTGTAATGAAATGAAGGTCTAGAGTAACTAAATGCAATAACTCACAAGCTAAGTTTGAAAGAGATGAAAACCCATTCTTGAATCTTATAAGAAATGAAGAACTTTAGAACATTAATGGTGAAGCATTTAAGAGAGCATTAAACTAAAAACCAACATAAATAAACTAGCATTAATTACATTAAATGAAGTTATCTAGATCCTTGCAGGAGAATACAAGCTAATGCAGTGAAAAATAAGTGAAAATCATAACTTTCTCTCTCTAGAATCTACTATTCATCATCTTCTACTCTTGGAGTCACTCTCTCTATATCTCTCTCTCTATATTTCATAATCAAAATTCTTCTTAGAGAACATCCCCTTCTAAAAAACGTGCAGAGGGAACAACCAAGGGTAGCCTGGAGATGTGATCCCATCCTAGGCTGCAGTAGCATGGTCTTCATAGGAGGTTACAGAGATGTCTGCATACCCAGCAAATCCCATCCTCACCCAGCAACTCCCATCACCTCTTACTTCATTGAATGTTATAGCTCAAAATTCCAAGGGCAGGTGTACAGTGTTGTGGGCATGTCAGAAGAGTGGGGGGAGAAGAGGTGGTGGGACCCTCAAAGTAGGAAATCAGATCAGCAGAAGGAGGGGCAAAAACGACAGACTCTATCGGTAGGGTACTCTACCGGTAGGGTTTACTCCTGTAGCTTAAGCCTACCGGTAGGGTCTACCAGTAGAGAACTCTACCAGTAGAGTCTACCGGTAGGGTTTACTCCAGTAGCTTAACCCTACCGGTAGAGAACTCTACCGGTAGGGTTTCTGCTGTATTGCATTCCTGGTTCAGATTTCCTGATTTCTTCACTCCAAAGCTCACTACAAGCCATTACTTCACCTCCAATCATCATAAGCAACTTAGAAAAAACCATAAGAAGCCTCTTCTAACATATTTAATCTGCAAACACGAAATATCAAAGTCAGAACATCTAATGGCATAACTCCTATGATTTAATCTTCAAAAACAACCAAGATGAGATGATTAGTACCAAAATATATATCAAGTTTTTGTGCTAATCAATATTGACGGTACAAATTGATAATTTTGATTTTTGAAGGTACCCGTTAAAAAAAAACTTAGAAATTACAAATTAATTTTTTTTATTAGTATAAAGTGCAATTTTTTCATAGAATAACCAAAATAGTGGTTCCCTATTAACAAGAAGAGGACTATTGCCTATAATAATGAAAAAGAAATTGGTACTTATTGACATTTATAATTTTTTGGGTATTTTTATCATTGTTATGAATGTTTTTATGACTATTAGTAATGCACACATGCGTTACACGTGAAAAAATTTAGATCATAAAATTTTGATTATATTTTTTAGAAACATGACGTGTATGAAGATGACGAAACAAAATGTTATTACTATATGCATTCAATAGTTTCTTGAATCCAATAAAACCTTTTGGCATTGCAACACAAGACCAAAGAAAATTCCTAAATATAATTTACTAATCTAAAAATATTCCACCACCACATAAATTCAAGAAGTGTGGTAACAAAACTAATTTTACTCATAATATAATAACAATTCTTAAAACACTACAAGCCTATTAATAATAAACAATTAAATATTAGAAGATTAGTTTAATCTCCAACACATATTAAGCTCTTCATTCCATGAAAGTACCTTCTTCTTCTTTTTTGTGTTCAATATCACTTTGATGGGAACACCAATTCAACCAAGCACAAACTAATTTTAGTTCCAATTCCAAAAACTCCTGTAAGGTAAACAGAGTATTTATGCAATGACTATACCCAAACAGATGAAAACTAAAGTAAAACAAAAAAGCTTACAGGTTGACGACACCAAGTACATCGACCCACTGATCTGCACAACCATAATATGTTTAATGTCAAGGGGATAGAGATGTAAGACCACTAATTTTAATGAATTTTGAAGAAAAAATTTACCGCAGCAATATAAGGTCAAATACGTTAATAGTGTTATTGGAGAAAAATATATCTACCTATATACTTCTAATAAAGGAGTTCAAAATATTTTAGAAGTCTAACATGTACGAAAGAAAGAAAAATATAAGGTTTTGACTCTTTACTCTTCTAATATTTTATTATATACCAATGAATAATGAATTTGTGGTTGTGTTTATCACCTAAAAAATAGCAATTTTTTTTCCATGGTATTAGAATTCTAGTTGAGTTTGCCAATTGAATGAAAAAAAAGAATGTATTGGCAAGTCATAGCGATAAAGTTTTATCTAGCAAAAATTTTAGAAGTTATAGAGATAAAGTTTATCTAGCTAATATATTGTTATAAAGTTTATCTAGCAAAATTTTTGGAATATTAGTGATAAAGTTTATCTAGCAAAAAATTTAAAAGTCATAGAGATAAATGTATCTAGCTATTATTTTGTGGGCATTATTGTCTTTAAGGTAATAATTAGGGGTGAAATAGAAAATTAAAATTTTTTCGCAGATGGTGACATTTATAAGTAGTATAGATTATAATACTTAAGAAAAGTGGTAAAAATACTTACTATAATAGTGATAAAAAATATTTACAAAAATGGTAAAAAAAATCCATAAAAGTGATAAATCATTCACAAAAATAATAATTTTTTTATACCGAAAAAAGTGGTGTTACTATAATAATAATAAAAATATTTGATGATGCACAAAATTGTCATGTGCAAGATCAACAATCAAGTAGATGAATGGGTGTGATTAATGAGCAGTATATAGGCAATCAATCACAGATCAATGGTCAAACAGTAAATATAGAGTCAATACAGAGATTTATAGTGGTTCAGTCCGGGTGACCTACGTCCACTCTCGAGAACAGCAGCGGTGACTTGTGTTATTTTATTGATGACGTCGCTGGGAGAGTAAATCCGGCTAGTGTTATAGTGCCTTGGGGGGAGAGAGAGAGAGAGAGAGAAATGTGTATAAGGCTCCGTGTGGAGGTTTCAGAGGCATGCCCTCAATGTTGAGAGGGTTTACATTATATAGCTAGGGTAAGGGGGTGAGGCGGTGACGTGAGGGAGATGTCTTCCACCATTTTGGTAAGTATAGTTATAGTAGGAGATCTCCGCGTCTATCCCGATGTTTTCTCCCTTGTGCTCCTATTCCTTCGAAGGAGGACTTTTAGTTGAATTGGACTTGATCCTCGTTTTGAGCTCGGACTTGTTTTGAGTTGTGTGACTTGGACTTGGATTGGAGTACCTAGGTGAAGAGGGCAAAGGAGAGGTAGGAGGATCAACTGGGCGCCGCCCTCTTGGGTGACCCCTTGGGTGGCGCCCCCTTGAGGGTGTTTCCTTAGACTTAGGCTCTTCTAGATGTCTTAGGCTCCTCCTCTTTGATGTCTTTGACTCTCTTTGATGACTTTGGTGCTTGCTTGGCCCCATCTTGGTACTATCTTTGGGCCTCATTAATTTATTGGACTTGACCCTGTTAATTTTGGGCTCATCATTTGTCCCTCATGTCTCAAGCCTCTGACTTTTTACAAGAGGAAGGGGTTGAGGGCATGTGCTTCGTCTTCGTTTGAGTGAGCAGAAATTTTCTTGCTTCCCTTATCTTCAGGACTCCGTTGTATTTATCGGTATAAATTTTTTTTTAACTAGTCTCTTGACAAATGAGAGATGAGTAAAATAATGAAATGCATGTAAAGAAGTTCAACATGCAGCAAAGAAAAAAAACTATGACATCTTATAGTCAAAAGGACACATAGGCATGCAATTCTTTTCTTTTTTTTTTTTGTCTTTTTCTTCTCCTTTGGTTGGGCGTAGGCCTCTATGGGCGCTGGCCCATTTCCTTCTTCTTTTTTTCTTTTCTTTCTTGGCTTCCTTTGGGCGCCGCCTCTTCATCCTTTTCTTTTCTTTTCTTTTCTTTTTCTTGTTCTTTGGCTTGCTTTGGGTGCCACCCCTTCATCCTTTTTTTCTTTCTTTCTTTGGCTTGCTGGGCGCCGCCTCCTTGTCTTTTTTTTTTCTTTCTTTGGCTTGCTGGGCGCCGCTTCCTCCTCCTCTTCTTCTTTTTTTTTTTTTGCTTTCTTCTTTTCTTGGCTGCTTGGGCGCGACCTCCTTGTCTTTTTTTTCTTTCTTTTCTTCTAGCTTTCTTTGGCATGGGCACTGGTTGTCCTCATCAAGGGCGCCAGTTAGGTGGGTGTCACTGGCAAGGGGCGAGGGCACTAGGCATGGGCGAGGGTGCCACTGGCAAGGGGCGAGGGCACTGGCCTTGGCGAGCTGTCTGGACGCCTAGGCGAGGCTGACAAGGATGCCTGGGTGGTGCCTGCTTGGTCGTTGGCGAGGAGTTATGGGCAGTGTGGGCTACGCCCTATCACGTGCTGGCAGCTTCTTTCTTGCACTAGGTGGTCGTGAAGATGAGATGGGAGACTAGGCGAGATGGGATGACCCATCCCTATGGGCGACACCAGCACCTTGTTGGGTGATGCCTTCTTTGCTATGAACCCCTGTATAGCATCAAATGTAGGGGGAGACTTGGTGGGTGGCGCCAGCTTGATAGGCGAGGCAGGAACATTGCAGGCAGCTTTGGGCAACACTAAGAGGTTGGCAGGGCGCCTTGGGTAACGCCAGAGGTTAGGTAGGCGCCTTGGGAAATGCCAAGAGGCCTTGGGTGCTGCTGAGTTTGGGTGATACCTTGAGTCTTGCTATGGGCGGCGCCTCTCCGGTGCTTGGTCATTAACTAACCTTGTCTCTAATTACACGCGCTCTTTTCATTAGGCGATGGTAGAGATTTCTGTGCTTTTAGGGTGATATCCCTCTCTTCTCGAGAGGGTGAGGTTTGATGCCCTCAGTACTTCTCTTTCGAGGTTCGATAGCTAGGTTACTTCTTGGGAGATAGGACCCGGTGGTGCCCCCACTCCTTCTCTAATTGTGACTCATGTGTGTATCAGAGCTAGCTGTTGTACTATTATAGGAGTTGGGACTCCTCTGCAGACGCACTAAGTTTCAAGGGTGTACTTGACAAAAATAATGTTATCTCAACATTAAAATATCATAATTACCTGGAGAAAGAGGCAGGTTGTTTGCATGAGAACGACGTCAGAGCTATGGATGTCCCGAGAGAGGGTCGCTTGAGTTGAGGCTGAGCTACATATAGTCTCGGGAGATGACTACCGTGGCAGAGGCTTACTAGGTGACTTGTGCGAGAGCAGAGTCATAGGTTGAGGTACATATAGTCTCGGGAGATAGCTGCCATGACAGAGGTTTACTAGGTGACTTGCACAAAAGCAAAGTCATAGGCCGAGCTACGCATAGTCTGAGGAGATGGATGTCATAATAGAGGCTTACTAGGTGACTTGCGCGAGAGCATAGTCAGATGGTTACCATAGCAGATCCTTTGCTTTGGTATATCCCGCACTCCTTCTCTAGCTTTGTACTTAGGTTTTTTATATATATATATACTTTACCTTTGGGTGCTTACAAGTGGCTGCTGCTTTGCCCTGCATGTTTATAGGTACACTGAAGATCAAAGAGGCACTTGATGGCCAGGCAGTGGAGAAGTGGACACGTGAGGCTGCTGAAGAACAGTTAAGGCTCGGGTGACAGGCACGAGAGAAAGCCGCGGAGCAAGTAGGGCTCGAGTGATAGACACGAGAGGATGCCATGGAGCAGTAGGGCCCGCACGACAAACACGAGAGAATGTTGTGGAGTAATAGGGCTCGGGTGGTAGGCACAAGAGGATACCATTGAGTAGTAGGTAGAGCTACGTATAACTCAGAAGAAGGCCGTCGTGGCAGAGGCTCATTCCATTGAGATGGAGATGAGGAGGACTCTGAGGAGTTGGACATCTGAGACTCATTCCATTGAGATAGAAATGAGGAGGGTGCTCTCATTCCATTAAGATGGAGATGAAGAGGACTCTAAGGAGCTGGCGCCTGGTGAGACCCATCGTCTAGGCGGCATCGAAGGAGGCGTCAAGGTGAAGAGGGCGAGGCCGTCATGAAGTCGCCCAAGGTGGAAAGGACAAGACCATCATGGGGGTGCCGAAGGTGGAGAGGGCAAGACCAGTGCCTAAGGTGGAGAGGGTGAGGTCATCATGATTGTGCCGAAGGTGTAGAGGGTGAGACCCCTCATCAAGGCGGCATCAAGAGGAACGCCCAAAGTGGAGAGGGCAAGACCCCTCCTTTGAGCGACATCATGAGGGACACCCAAGGTGGAGAGGGCAAGGCCATCACGGGGGCGCCGAAGGTGGAGAGGTGATGAGCATAAAATATTACATATTTGAAGGCCTCATTACATGCATTTTAACTCAACTTTTGTATCTATGTACTTAGAGTTAGCTGAAATTATGAATAATGTTGAATTTTGGATGTTGCAGGTAATTATAGCTTAAATGATTGAATTTATAACCGTGCAACTAAGTATGAATGAGTGGTGAAGATATGAACATATTCAATGAGGCTTGGGAGGCTTGGAAGGTGAAGAAACCAAGAAAAGTGCAATTTCGAAGTTTAGCCCACTGGTTTCCCAAAGTTTTGACACAGTGTCTCTATTTTTCCCATTTAATTATCGTGATCCACGTCGAATCGGAAAAAGTTTGAAACATTAAAGTTGTAGATATGGATGTCTTCTGTATTATGTCAAAATTTCAGCTCAATTCAATGGTTGGATCAAAATTTATGTTAATTCTATGAAAGCTGGTCCAGAGCAGAAAACAGTACCGGTATGTAATACCAGTATGGATTAGTACCGGTACTGCATACCGGTACCCAAACTCCATAAGGCTTAAAGTACCGGTACACAATACCGGTACGATCCCCAGAAGTGCCCAGAACGATTATTTTTCACCCTCCACTTGCTTGGGAGTCCCACCTACACTTGCCCCTAACATTTCCTTACACTTTTCATGCCTCCCTTACACAATTTGAAGACTTTTGAGGCTTGGCATTCAAAAAGGATGGGAGAGGAAGTAGGCTGTCAGGGAGTTGCAGACTGGCTCTTCCTAGCCTGCGTAACCCATCCAAATCACCTCCCATTGATGGGAGGTCTGTTCTGGCACATAGGGGGACCACCATACATGAAAATTGAAGGCTCACACTCCATTATAATCAGCATTCACACAAGATTGAGGGGTTTAGGAAGAAGATGATGAATAGTAGATAGAAAACTTAGATTTTTGCATTTTCTTCATCCATCTTCACTTGTAATCTTCTTGAATACTCTTGTAAGCTTCATTATTTACTTTTAATGTCATTTACTTCAAGTGCTTTGCAATTTTAGTTGACTATTCTAAATTTCACCATTGTTGTTTAAGTTTTCTTCATTTCAAGCTTTTAAATTGGGTATTGAATATTTTTGTTCTTAGTTTAAGTTTTCTTACTTTAAGTTAAGTTTCATGCTTCATATCTTCATTTTGTCTCTTTACATTATGTTTTTCTTTCTTGATTTCATGAGTAGCTAGATTTTTAGTTAGCTAATTCAAGGGAGACCTCCCTTTGAGGATTCCATTTCAACTCATTTTTTTCCCTCTCTCGGTGTACAATGGTTTGGTTTGACTGGGTTGAGAGTGGATGTGGTGGTGAGTCTTTAATATTTCGTAGGCCTGGTCACGGTTTATGCTTGGATCCTCACCATCTCAATCCTAACTTTTCACAAATCAATCATTTATCTATAAACCCTCGGAGGAAGGTTTCGAGTTGATTGAGCATTCCCATTAAAGTGAACCTTTTGGATTAGTAAACACTTGTTTTTATTGTATTTTCATTTACAATCTTCAAACATTAAAACACAAACAAAAGATTTTACACTTTGTCCTTTTTCTTTTGTTCACAAAATCACCTTCACACACTTGAACTTTCCTTCCCTGAGGAGACGACCTTGGAATACTTTCCAAGTAAAACACGACAAGAAAAAGACTCCTTGCGTTTGGGGAGCACTTTTGTTCACACATTTTCCATTTTGTACATTTCATTTTTCCCATATCATTGTCATTCCTTTTGACACTATCCCAAGGGAGAGTGACACCCCATTCATTCATACACTACACATTTTAAGGGATGGTTTTTAGAGGTTAGAAAATAACAAGATTTTTCATCAAGCAAGAGGGTGAGGCCGGAGCCTAGGTTGGAGAGGGCGAGGCCATCATGGGGGCGCTAAAGGTGGAGAGGGCAAGACCTCTCGTCAAGGAGGCATCAAGAGGAATGCTCAAGGTGGAGAGGGCGAGATCCCTTGTCTGGGCACCTTTTGACTTTTTGTTTACCTTGTTGTTGCTAGGTCGTAGGCTGCTTGAGATGAAAACAAGACAATTAATAATCTTGCAAAATTTTATTCCATAAAATAATGAATAACGAAATAAATCAACTAAAGCAATAAAAGGTAGATAAAATCCTCATGTGTTCGGTGTCCCATAGGTGGGCGAATGTTTTCTTGATGGAGTCCGAGTCAACTCCTTCTTCTGGCGCTCAGGAGATTGTCTGGATTTCTCCGAGGGGTTGTTGGTATTCTCTGTCTGCCAACAACGTACTGCCTCAACTGGCCACACTGTATGAACTCCTTGATTTATCTCTTAAGCTCATAGCAGTCATTAGTGTCGTGGTCATGGTCGCGGTGGAAGCGACAGTACCCACTGTGATTTCTGCGATTTGGGGCGAACTTTTTTTTTTCTAGGCCAGCGAAACGTGGGGTCATCCTGTATCTGAAATAGGACTTGCTCCACTGAGGTGTTGAGTGGCGTGAAAGGCCGTCGGTCTCTCGGGGGTTACAGACCGAGACGGTCTTTGACAGAAACATTTTCGGTTATCTTTCTCTTGTTCTCCGCCTCCCATTTGTCTTCACATGTGTCTTTTCTCTTCTCCCCTCCTTGGGAGGACTCACCTCAACGGGCCTTGGCGACATCCTCAACACTCATGTACTTATATGCCTTTGACAAGAGCTCGGGCATGCTGGAGGGTGGCTTCTTGACGATAGAGAACATCAAACTGGAGGTGCGAAGGCCGGCGATGAAGGCGGCTAAGGCTACCTTATCATCTGGCTCCTTAATCTAGAGGACCTTCTCATTAAAGTAGGTGAGGTGGTCTCTGAGGCTTTCATCCCTATCCTGATGATGAGCAGGTGGGTCACTGGTCTCTAATGTCAGCGTCCCCCAATGAAGTGGGAGATGAAAGACCTATTGAGTTTTTCAAAAGAGTGGATAAAGGAGGGCCTGATCTTGGAGAACCACTGGCGAGCGGACCCCTTCAAGGTGGTAGGAAAAGCCCTACACATAATCTCTTCAGACACGTTGTGGAGTTGCATGAGAGATTTATATGTGTCAAGATGGTCCAGGAGGTGTCTAGTGTCGTCGAAGATGTTGATGGTAGGCATTTTGAACTTCAAGGGCAAGGGGTAATTGGCAATATCAGCAATGAATGGAGTATCAGTGCACCTTATCAAGTAGTCTACCGTCTTGGGTGCTTGTGCCTTGATGGCGTTGAGGGCATCACCAAGTTGGTTTTGCACATCTCTAATCTTCTCGTCCCACTGGTTGGGGACATTTTCGGTCAGGTGATGGTATTGATTTTCGTGGTCTCCACTTTCTCCATCTTCGTTCTCTTGCACAGGTTCATGAGGAGGGGGGACTCGTGAACTCCATGCGCGCTGAGGAGGGACTGGGCGAGGTGCGCCCTGGTGTGGCCTTGGGGCATTTTGGCAAAGACCCCTATGGTAAGAGGTTGTCTAATGCCCAAAAAGGATAGGTTGTGGCTCCTCTCCTGTTGGAGGGAGTGGGGTTCCTCCCACAGGGGCGACAGGTTGAGGGGTGACCCCTCGTTGGGTGAGCATCAGTTGAATGAGTTGTTGGTTCTGCTTTACCAATGACTGCATAGTCTGTAAGAATTGTTGTCCAACGACGGGGGTCGCCGAAGCAAACGGTTCTAAAGGTGTGAGGGGAGGTGGAACCTCCTCTCGGTGTGCTGGTTTCTCGTCTCCCGACTGTTGAGACATTGACCTGGTCATGATAGCCATGGATTGCAAGAGAGTTGAAAGGTAGTAGAAACTCAGTCGTTCCCACAGACGACGTCAAACTGATGATGCACAAAATTATCTTGTACAAGATTAACAGTCAAGTAGATGAATGAGTGTAATTAATGAGCAGTATATAGACAATCAATCACAGATCAATGACAAAACAATAAATATAGAGTCAACACAAAGATTTATAGTGGTTTGGTCTGGGTGACCTACGTCCACTCTCGAGAACGGCAGCAGTGACCTGTGTTATTTTATTGATGACGTCGTCGAGAGAGTAACTCTGGCTAGTGTTATAGTGCCTTGGGGGAGAGAGAGGGAGACCAATGTGTATGAGAGTCCGTGTGGAGGTTTCAGAGGCGTGTCCTTAATGTTGAGTGGGCTTACATTATATAACTAAGGTAAGAGGGTAAGACGGTGAGGCGGTGATGTGAGGGAGAGGTCTTCCACCATTTTAGTAAATGTAGTTATGGTAGGAGATCTCTGTGTGTATCCCGATGTTTTCTCCCTCGTGCTCCTATTATTTCGGAGGAGGACTTTCAGTTGGATTGGACTTGATCCTCGTCTTAACCTCAGACTTGTCTTGAGTTGGTGTGACTTGGACTTGGATTGGAGTACCAAGGTGAAGAGGGCAAATGAGAGGTAGGAGGATCAACTGGGCGCCGCCCTCTTGGGCGGTGTTCCTTTGAGGGTGTCTCCTTGAACTTAGGTTCTTCTTTATGTCTTAGACTCCTCCTTCTTTGCTGTCTTTGGCTCTCCTTGATGACTTTGGTGCTAGCTTGGCCCCATCTTGGTACTATCTTTGGGCCTCATTAATTTATTAGACTTGACCTAGTTAATTTCAGGCTCATCAATATTCATAAAAATAATAATTTTTTAATAATAGAAGAACTCACAAAAATTATATTAGAACAAAAAGATCCGTCAGATAATGGGTTATTGTTCCTAAGCCATCTCTGGCCATTAATACAAAACAATAGATACCAATTTTTTTTTTGGTACGTAGTCAAGTCCTTAACACTATCCTCCCCCCGCCCCTTTTCTCTCTCTTTCTCTCCCAAGCACACATACCACACCCACCGAAAGCTTCAGGACTTGGAATCAATGGAGCTAACACTGCAACAGCTCAAACAATACGACGGCACGGACCCATCAAAGCCCCTATACGTGGCCGTCAAAGGTCGCATCTTTGACGTTACTGACGGCAAGTCCTTCTACGGGCCCGGTAAGGACTACGCAATGTTCGCTGGCAAAGATGCCAGCAGAGCTTTGGCCAAGATGAGCAAGAACGAAGAAGATGTTTGTGCCAATCTCGAGGGACTATCGGAGAAAGAGATCGGCGTGCTTAACGACTGGGAGAAGAAGTTTGAAGCTAAGTACCCAGTTGTCGGAAATGTTGTCTCCTGAATAAATCAATTATGTATATTGAGTATGTATGATTGAAATGTTGTTATAAGGCCCTTTTTGGGTTTGTTTTGGATCTGGGTTTGTTTTATTATGTTGAAATATGGCATCTTGTGTCCAATAATGATTGATTGATGTTGGATGTTTTTGGCTAATGGTGTAAGGGATTGACTACTTGCATAAATAAATGGAGTTTTTGTTAAGTTTCAGATTTATTTTTCTTATATTAAAAGCCGTGGTTATTTATATGGAGTTTGGGACTTCTGATCTTTGTGTCTGAATTTTGTGGATTTTATGTGGATAATCCGTCTATTGAGCTTTTGTGTTTTCTATTGCAATTGGGGTTTTGCTCATTTGGTTGAAATAAGAGTGCATTGGTGCTAATGATGATCTATGGTAGGTGGGTAAGATTTTTTGTTCTGCTGGTATTAATGATAAATTTGTTTGTAAACCAAATTGATTAGGCTTTTCATTTACATACGTTTCGCTGGGTCTTCTAGCCCTCTATTTGTGGTTTCCATGTATGCAATGGTGGAACACACTCCTGCTAGGCATGTTTAAATTCAACTTTGGTAGTTAGTCCTTGGGAAATCTAGGAGAATGGCGCTGTGGGAGCTTTCAATATCCATAATGAGCATCTTGTTTCAATATCCCTAATGAGCATCTTGGGTAATGCAACTAGAGCTGAACGATATCTTCATGGTTTTGGAGATTGCATTGGAGCATAACTAAAAAAGTTCTTGGCAACGAGGAATTTCATATCATTTCTTAGAGGTGGGGAACACCAAAACCTTAGAAGCTCTAGCACTATGAGAGCGGGATTGATCATTTGTCCATGTACCCAGAAGCTTCCTATATGTGTATATCGTGTTTCAAGCCTTCCAAGGTTGAATATTATGCGATATCCTGCTGCCCTCGTTAACCTGAACTTTATTTCTCTAGTTTTTCATATTGTGTCTTCATTAGGCATCCTTGCATATTGGTACTTCCACTTTGGGTAGCACAAGCATTGGGACTTCTTCGACAATGTGTTTTACACTTTTTGGACTGTGTCTATGACTAAAAGATAAGCATGTGCTTGGCACATCGTCAATACCATCAAATGTGATTAATAAAGTTAAAAAATTGGACATAAGATTGATTCCTGTGATCCCATTAGTTCAAAGTAATGATTTGTACAATAAACAATTTGGTCTACGAATATATATACATAAATTATATGATTTGATGTATAAACCATAATTATTTATAGTGAGTCCTGCCGCGTCTATGTCCTTGTGTTTTAGAATTTGGCATATACACGTGTGACAATCTGCCAGTCATATCCATGTACTAGTAATAACTCGTGCCTGAAGGCACAGTACAATATAATCGACCCCCCAGAGAATGGAGCCCACTATTTAAAATCGCGACAATCACTTTTTTTAAAAAAAAATGGACAAAACCCGTGCTTGAACACATTTGATCAAATCGAACTCGCAATTCTAAAGGCAGGTGTTTAATTAACATCCATTTCAACTTCCATATAAAAATTGTTATAACAAAAGTCCAAAATTCAAACCAAGCCGAAACAAATAAAAATGATTGGTGCAATTGATCTTATAACTGTGCCTAAAAGCACTCAGTAACCAAAAACAAAATAACAATTACCAACGGAAATTCATTGGAGAAACAATTAACTCTCATTGGACAAAATTAAGTTCTCAAAAAAAATTTGGCTAGAATTTTCCATCCAAATGGGACACCGGAAGAATTTCAACCTGTATATACAATTTATATTTATACCAAAAAAGATTATCAAAAGTCTTACTATCACGCTATAGTTCTGCCTAATACAATCATTTATCAACTAATGAATTCCATAACAAAAATATTCACTTTTCATGCACCCAAGAATACTCAATGTTTAAATGTTCTATGCAATTAACAATCAACAATTAACAAAATAAAACGGATGAAAGCAGTACTTATAAATCTACCAGCCTAATCTCTTAGCTACCTTATGTGAATAAACTTTGAACATGAACTAAATAAACGCTAGGAGCAAACATAAAATGGTTTCAAACAAATTCACAGTGATCAGCAAAGGTATAAGCAAATCTTAGGTAGAACAGAAAGAGAAAGCGACTTCATCTCAACAGTTTATATACTGTTTTTAAACACCTTACACAAATATTAAAGACCTAAATGCCTTATACACTATTGTTGGGCTTTTAAACTCATACAAAAAATTAAATAATAGCTTTCTTTTAAGTGTAGAAGAACACCTATGACAAATTACCATGCTTCTTGATGTTTCTACCTTTCTTAATCTATGCCCGAGACAACAACTTAATGTTCCAATTTAGATGCATTCATAATTGAAATTTCTATAAAAGAATCCTACAATGGAAGAAAAAGTCGAAGAGATGTCAAATAATGGGATAAAAGATGAGATGCAAGGAATTATTGGGATGACTTCCAAACTGGGAACTTAGAATTGTGATGCAGGTTCCAAAAGAATTACATGATATATGCTTGGGTCCAATACTGACATGCATAAAAAAATAAATAAAAATATTAACCCACAATAGGAGCACAAAAGTTTGAATATCAACTGTACACCACATCTAACGTAGAAAAAATTACAGTTCTCTTCACACACATAAACCAATAAATGATCAAACTAAAGCATGCCTGTATAGACAACCTTGCTCACCTAAGAACTTCTATAAACCTTTAATACAAATACACGTATCTTTGGAAAAAAACTATGACAACTCTATCCCTATAATGAAGTAAAATCCATGAATCAAGTGGACTTACATTTATAGGGAAACATATTAGAAGTCATTGTATTGTCAGACATATTTTATAGAAGGCACTGTGTAAAACAAAACACTTCGGTCAGGCATCAAGACCTATAAAGGCGACCCAACAATCATTAGAAAAATTCTTAATTATTGCAATATATATAACTTGATATTTATATTTTTTGGTAATGATAAAGAATAAAAAAACTGATTTAGAAAACAAAGAAATAGAATCTACCTTAACAATACACAACAAACTTCATTACCATGTTTTTTTTTTCAAAAAATTGCATCTTTACACACATACTCAGTAAACAATAAATCCAAAGATTTCAATCTAAAGTGGGTATAACAACTGCCACCATAGAATTAAAGGTTTACAACATTCATCAAATACTTTATGCAATAATCTATTGAAAGAAAAATAAAAAATGTTGAATAGTGGTTACTCCATAAAAATGAGCACAAAAGGAAATGGGCTAATTTAGTTCAAAAAAGATAAAAAAAAAAAAAAAAAAACTTAGCACCATAAAAGATCCATCATAAAGGATCATAAGGGAAGCTTCTGCTGAATAGAAATAATACACAAAGGAGTACTTTTACTTAATCTTTGATTAAACATGCAACAACAACTAAAAAATAAGAATAAAATTGCTGAAACAAACTTGATGATATGTAAAGCTTTTTGTGATAAAGTGATAAAGTTTCTTAAACCAATGAATAATTGTGAGTGAACAATCCATACTCAAGAGCTTTGCCTGAAGTCTTTCATCTTGAAGCTCGTAGAGCTCATGCCAGCCTTGATCTTTTGGCTGACCTTAGACTCTTTGAGCTTCAATCACAAAACTTAAAAGAATCGAGAGACATTACACCCAAACCAAATCAAAATCAAACCAAAAATAAAATTTTGCTCTTAATCACTATGAATAACCAAAAATGGAAGAGATCGGATTCCAAACAACAAAAAATAAAGTTGCGTAGAAGCAAGCACATTGAATTGTCTATTAATGGCAAGTAAAGAATATTAAACAATTCTATAAAAAAAACAACTCTATTGAGTGGGTATGTGTTTTGTGAAATCACTCTAACTCTTTGCAAGTTGACCAACTTTTCCTATGGCAGGGCAACAAAAACAAACAAAAAAACCATCAATCCTAATTTCAAAAAGGAAAAATTTCTTGAAGCATATTATCAAACATGTGGTGGGCATATATGTGAAATGAGTCAGAGTGGATAGAAAGAACCAGGCCAATAATTTGAAGACCCCTCTTCTGGATGGGGGAAACTTGCAAACCTCCTATGATCTGCAACACCTATGGCATTTCCATGAAATGTCGTTGACCCATTTCTTCTAATGCTTCCCTTGTCCATGATAGGCCTTGATCTCAAGGACCTAACTGGGAGTCTAACTCTTTCAAGCTCATCTTCTACACTAAAATTAACATATTCAGGCCTATTAAGGTTCAAGTCAACATCATTTCCTTGTGATCTTAAGGACCGAATTGGCGGTGGCGGTGGCAATGGAGATGTTGCCGATAAGAGAGAGAAAGGAGTATAAAATGATTTTTTTTTGTGG
>CM042198.1:8887522-8931464 GCA_023539305.1 Ilex asprella
GTAGTTCTTACTACTATTTATATAATTAATTGCATTCTTATTATTCTCACTTTTGGAATATCTCATTTTGAAAAATTTTATGATAATCCACCTTATTATTTCTCCTTAAGTGTGTTTGGAGGTGCTTGTTTTGTCTTCCTTACAAGTGTTTTTGTACTAAACTATTTGCTCGTTCAATTCTACGTGTTTTTCTTAGCTATGGTGAGGGACAAAAAAGGTATCGATACTATGATCCGACCACACATAGACTCTATGTTTCTTGCCATGTTGATTTCATGAAACATATTCCTTTTCTTTTCTATTCTATACGGTTCTTCATATTTGCATCAATATGATCTCATTTACATTGATCCAATTCCAGTTGATATTCCCAATTACACTTATATTCGTGATACGATTGTCTCTGATGTGCCTTCATCCTCTGATTTTTCTATCCTTCATCCTCCTATTGTGCACACCTATATTCGTAGGACTCCATTTGTCTCTTCTACAGATGTGGTGGCTCCCTCATCCTCCTCTACAGTCACTTAATTAGGTTCTAATAATGTGAATCATGTTCCTCGCTATCGTCAACAACCTCAACTTGCTACTTTACATAGGACTGGTACTTGGGAGTTGGTGTCATTACTCTTTGGCAAACACACAGATGGTTATAAAAGGGTTTATAAGATTAAGACCAAATCTAGTGATTTTGTGGAATGTCATGAGACCAGATTAGTAGCTAAGGGATCTGCTCAATAGTATGACATAGATTATGAAGAGAGATTGGCTCCTATTTCTAAAATGGCCACTGTTTGTATTGTGATTGCAGTGGTTGCTAGTCACCAATGGAGTTTCTCTTAGATGGAAATGAAAAATGTCTTTTATAATGGTGATTTTTCTAAAGAAATATTTATAGCCCCTCCTCCTGGATTGTCTAATAGTGTTGGTCAGGTGTGCAGACTTCACAAAGAATTATATGGTCTTATCAAGCTCCCAACCCATGGTTTGCTTAACTTTTTTCTGTCATATATGACTTGGATTTTTGTGCTAGTGATCTTAAATCTGCTCTCTCTTTTTGATTCTCTCTTTCAAATCTTATTGTACTTGTATTATACGTCTTGGATATGATCATTACAAGTAATGACACTGTTAGTTTTTATTATTGCAAAGCCAGTGGCAAGATCATTTTGAAATAAAAGAGTTTGGTCAACTCCTATATTTCTTGGGTATTGAGATTGTCTTTTCTCCTAAAGGTTATCTTATCTCTTAATCCAAGTGTGCCTTATATATTATACAATGAGCCCGCTTATCAGACACTAAGACAGCTAAGATGCCCTTAGAGCTTAATGTTGGTTACTTTTCCTCTTATGGCACCCCATTATCTTATCCTATGCTATATTGCACTATTTTTGGCACCCTGGTATATCTTACAGTTACTCTTGTTAGTCATATTGTTGTCTCACCTACCGGTGTTCACTAGGTTGTTGTTCTCCGCATTCGTTGCTATCTTTGGGGTACCCTGCATCAAAGTGAATTATTTTCTTCTTCTTCTTCTTCTTCTTCTTCTTCTCTTCTTCATTGGATCTCAGGGCTTACTCCAATGCTAATTGGGCTGGCAACTCTATAGATCGCAAGTCCACCACTAACTTTTTTCTCTTTCTCGTTGATTCCCTTATTTCTTGGAAAAGCAAAAAACAAATTGTGGCTATTAGTTTTTCTGCTAGGGCCAAGTATCATGGTATGGCTTCTACCACAGCTGAGATAGTCTGATTTTGATGGCTACTTGTTGATCTTGGTGTATCTTTGTCTAATCCTACCATAGTGTATAGCGACAACACAAATACAATTCAGATCGCCCACAATTTAGTGTTTCATTAGCATACAAAACATATTGAGATTGATTGTCAGTTTGTGCATCATCATATTCAACTGGATACTGTTTCTCTTCTGTTCTTTCCTTCTACTCTTCAATTTGGTGGACTTCTTTACAAAGTCTCACACCAATATGTAATTTTGGTGAACCAGTAGAGGTTCCCTGCGGTTTTTCCCAAGGAGGGTTTTTGCATCAACAATTCCTTATATTCTTTATTGTTTTTACTACATACTTGCAATTGTTAACACACATGCACACCATTGGTTTGATGTATTGAATACTTGACATATAAATCATCCATAGTTGCATATTGGGTTTGGGTATTGGAATTTGGATACCCAGAGTGAGATTGAGTGTTTAATTAAAAAATTAACATCAATTCTCATGGGTAAAAGGGATCGTGGTAGTTGAAAAGGGGTTCTCACATTTAATTGTTAAAATTCGGTGAGAAGATGTAATTGTGGTAGAATTAGGTTTTCAATTGGTGGTTGTTGAAGTTAAAATCGAAAAACCGATTCACCCGAATCACCCTCCTTTAGGTAGTTTCGTGCACTCCTTGTATGTAATCTTAAGGGAATATCCACATAGTTTCTTCCCCTCCCAGAACAACACAACCCCTTGTTGAAATCCCCCTCCCCCTTTTGTCTTTATTCCTTCCTTGGGAGTTCTAGGTCAAATCTATTTACCCTTCGGCCTAGAGGACTCAACACCTTTAGCCTTGAAGTATTTTTTGAACTTCCCCGTAAGAAAGGGTAGGTTCTCTTGTCCAAAGTGAGGTGACTCGAATTAATCTCTTTCTTCTTTTATAGAACTTAATGGCATGCTCCTCGATTTCTTGGGTGGCTAGAGATTTATCTCAAAAGTCAAAATCGATCCTACTAGGCCTTCCACTGACACCCCATCCGTGTTAACTCTAGTATCTAAGTCGTTACCTTAGTTTTAAACCTCTCCCACATTAAATAGTGAAGTCTTCATAGGTGAAACCAAGGTCAAAGGATTAGTTGACTATGTCACTAAATCTAGCATAAAAATAATTAAATGTTTCATTCTCTTGCATCCTCAAGGTCTCAAATTGGTATGTATATTATTGAAGACGAGACATCTTCACCAAATAGAGTCTCTTCATGAAAAAATTCCAAGATATCCCAAGTCTCTTTGGCGTTCTCACAATTTGAGATCATCCGAAAATTGGTGGGTGTGATGGTATTGAATATCGCATTCAAGTATTTTGAGTTCTGTCCTACAGACTCATACTCGATTTTGGACCATGTCTTTAGAGGTTTTAGTTCAGTGATCGGATCACTAGCTTCGACAATGTTAGCAACGGTGGGAGGGTTACAACTCACGAACACATATAACCACACACACTCGCCTGTAGATTTCAAAAATGTCTTCATTCAAGCCTTCCAATATGCATAATTAGATCCATCAAAGAGTAGTGGTCTTCCAACCAAATCTCCTTTCTTTTGAGAATCCATCAATGAAAAACTGGTAGTCACAACAAATCTCAATTCTCATGCCCGTTGCTTGATTCTTTTCTTTCCAATGATTATGCTTGCACCCCTAATATATTTGTAATATGCTTCCCAAGTGTAGGAAGTGTGTGCAGTGTAGCAACTCAAAAATTCCAAGGTCGTCTCCTTGCAGACAAATGGTAATTTGAATGGTGATGTGTTTGCACAAAAAGTAAAAGTTATTCGCCTTTGTGGAAAATTGTGAGAGTAGTAGCTAATGTAGTAAATTCAAATTGAAAACAGTCGATCAATCCTCGAGAATCATCTCATCATAATGAAGCTTATCAATTCTAATTTATAACTCATCCAAGTTCATAATCAAATTCACTCGGATGGAAAATATTTAATTAAAATTAATTTTGAATAATATGTTGCTTGAAGATAGATAATGAAAACAAGAATAATAAATACTTAGTTGTATATATATACTCTAAGCATTACTCGTGCTTGAAGAACCGTCGACGAGAAATCAAAGTGTACACATAAACCTAGTTTTCGAAAGTGATTTTTACCATCTACAAGCATACTACATGGTTAAAACATATTAGAGAATCCATAATGCTCGATTATAAATGAAAATCATCCCTCAGATAGCGCTGAAACTTAGTCAGATGCAAAACCCATTAAACCAAAACCGACATTAAACAACATGTAAAGAAAAAAAAAATGAGCAAGAAGATTGAAAGTAATACTTCAACTAGATTTGCTTCAAAATGCTAAGTTCAAATGCAAGGAAAAATTGTAACATCCCAACCTCTACATGCCATAATATTGTCCGCTTTGGGCCCACTGGCCCTCACGGTTTTGTTTCTCCCAGTACCCCTAGGAAAAAGCCTTATACCATGTAAAGCGAGAGGCTTACTTATAAACCCAGCAACTTTCCCCTCCATAACCGATGTGGAATACCAGGATCTCACAATCCACCCCCTTAGGGTTGCACGTCCCAGTGCAGCAGCTTGCCAGCTACCTGCCCGTCCACTACACCCGAGCACGGCAGGGCCCCACACTCGATCCAGACGAGAGTCGGCTCTGATACCAATTTGTAACACCCCGCCCTCCACATGGAATAATATTGTCCACTTTGGCCTCACTGACCCTCACGGTTTTGTTCCTTCCAGTACCCTTGGAAAAATGTTTTATACCATGTAAGGTGAGTGGCTTACTTATAAACCCAGCAACTTTTCCCTCCCTAACGGATGTGGGATACCAGGATCTCATAAAAACAATACAAAACAAGCTTTGAAAACAAATTCTCCTATTATCTTCTCCTAAGCTCGGCAAACTCTCACAACATAATACCAAAGCTAAAACTAAAAACCAAAAACTAAGTTAAGCAAAAAAGACTCTCATGTATGTAGAAATTTAGGTGTATATAGCATTTCCTACTTCCTCTCCATTGGTGAAGGTGTGTGGTGCGGGTGGTGGGTGTGTGCCGAAGAAGTTTCCTCCGCAAAAGCCATCTAATCGGGTTCCTTTCATGAAGCATTGGAAGATGCATTCATCCAATCAAAAGCAAGGCTTTAGGGATTGGAAACCTCCCCTTGAGTGTGGAAGTGAATAAGAGTTAGCCTATGACATCTGAAAGAGAGCTCGGGACTTGTGTGCCGTATATATGTGTATATGAACCGGTACAAAGGTAGGGTAGAACATGTACAACAGTTTTCTGATAAACTTTTGAAACCTCATGAACTGATACAAAGCTTTAATGAACCACCACAACCACTTATGTAGCCTGATGAACCGATACATTAGGGTCTTTCCTGATTTCCTGCTTCTCTTTTCCCAGTTCACTTCCTTCTCATTGCTATGTCTTTCTATGATATTTATATTGAATCCCTTTCATTCCTTCTCATCTCCTTTGCAGCTATAAACACAAATTCACACCATTAATCAAATTACAACATAATTTGAAGAATTAAACAACAAATCAATACATAAAATGAATGTATTAAATCATGAAATATGAAATATTAAGTGGCTAACATACCTACTTAAGCATTGCTAGTCCCTAGCAAGCCAAACATAGAAAAGTATGCCTTCATCCATTCATCAATCCAACACATAATCAAACTAACCATATTTAACTAACACTATCCATACACAACAAGCACATAACAAAGTTTCTAAAACACACAATGAAGTCAAATGATGTCTTATATATATAAAAACTGCTAGTGGGTACAAAAGATCAAAATACAACAACTTTGGGCAAAAACTAAAGGTTTTCTATCCTAAGCTGTTACAAAACCCATCTAGACAACTTTCTAATAAACAACATATAAAACTATACATCATCCTAAACCTAACAAACTACTCAGAACCCTTCTCTTGCTCCTCAGAACCAAACTCCTCACTATCATCCTCACTGCTTCCTATCTTCTGGACAATGTCTCTCAGCTCTGAGGTAAAAGCTATAGATGGCTCTAATGTGGCAAAAGGTGTAACAGGTGCATAAGTGATAGTAGTAGCTGATGTGGAAGGTGGAAAAACTCCTAGTAGCACATCTCCGGGGCCAGGAATCTAAAACAAACAGTGTTTTATTCCCAGAGAAAACTCCAAGTCCCCAACATGCTAATTTCTATCTCCCTCATATCATCAATGTCAGACTCTAGGCCTCCCACCCTCTCCTCTAGCCAGGCTACTCTCTGTGGAACAGTGGCTCTAGATGTCGGTGGAGGACGAGTAGTCGCAACAGTCGATGATGTCGGCTGCTGTGAAAACCTAACCACCCTAAGGGCTCTAGACATATTGAAACTCTTAATATCTCCCTAGCCACTCACAAGCCCCTTATCTGGGGGACGCTCTTGATTTGCTTGAGTTTCTGAATATAGGCCTTTTCGCACATCACTGTGACCATGTGTCAGAATGGCATATTTTCCCTCGGCCTAGTAGCATAAATATACTCCCTTATCACCCCCAGATAAATAGAACAATGTCTATCCTCGATCCCATTATGATCTCATATAAAAGTGTGATGTTGGATAGCGTTTCCTTTTTCTCATTCCCTTTGGGGTACACATTGTAGTGAAGGATCTTGTTAAAAGTCCTATAACCTTCACTAATGCATCCCTAAACAAATAACCCCTTAAACTGCTGAAACTCCTCATATATAATCTCAGAATACTCCCCAAGGCTCTTGGTAACAAACTCGGGGTGAGGGTAGTTAATATCTTCTATATGAGGTCTAATGTAACCTAAGTACTCGGATATTCTATCAGGTGTAACCTCGATAATACAGCTCCGCACTGTGGTCCTCAAAATCATTAGGTCACTATTCACCAACTTCAACTCAAAATAAAAGTCATGGTAAAAGGTAAGAATATGCCAACTAACTGACTCAAAGAAGAAGTCAAGACCTCCCACTCCAATTTGTAGCATAAGGGTACTCTTACCCAAACTTTGTCTATCAACCATCCTATTGCATGTCACTCTTCTTAAAGCAATGGTAGACTTGTACATGAGCCTACACCTCAAGCTCCTCCTCCTCCTCACTCGATGTGACCTTCCCCTTCCCTTTCTCTTACCTAATATCCCTTGGCCTCGAAGCCAAAGCTAAGGACCCTTGGGTCTTGGCCATGCCTACTAGAAACATGCCCATGATAGCTAAAGCATAAACAAACATCGATAACCAAGAATCCAACCCATGGGAAGTGGAACCAAAAGCTCTCCTTGACACCATCGTCAACTACCTAGGGTTTGGAGGTTTTGGGTAATGAATGGTGCAAGAATGATTTGGGGTGATGTCTATCCTCGGTCACCCCATCGCCCCCCAGATAGAGCGATGTCTATCCTTGATCCCATCATGATCTCATATAAAAGTGTGGTCTTGTATAGAGTCATCTTTTTCTCATTCCCCATGGCGTACACTTTGTAGTGAAGGATCTTGTTCAAAGTCCTATAATCTTTACTCATGCATCCCTAAACAAATACCCCCTTAAACAGCTTAAACTCCTCATATATAATCTCATCATACTCCACAAGGCTCTTGGTAGAAAACTCGGGGTGTGGGTGGTCAATATCCTCAAGATGAGGTCTAATGTAACCTAAGTACACGGTTATACTATCAGGTGTAACCTTGATAATACAGCTCCACATTGTGGTTCTTAAAATTATCAGGTCACTATTCACCAACTTCAACCCAAAATAAAACTCATGGTAAAAGGTCAGAATATACCAACTAACTGACTCAAAGAAGAAGTCAAAAGTTCACGCTCCAATTTGCTGCATAGGGGTACTCACCCAAACTCTACCTATCAACCATCCTATTGCATGTCACTCCTCTCGAAGCAATGGTAAATGATGAATGAGTTTTATACCTACGAATTGAGTATTCTTTGCTTGATGAAATTACAAGTTTTCAAATATTTTATGTTCTTTTTTATTCATTTTTTTTGTTTTAATGTTGTTTTGTAGGGATCATGATTTGGAAGAAAACAAAGTCATTTGGTAGCCTAAAGTTTGGATCAATTGAGGACTAGGTAGCAAGGGCAGCTGTAGGCATAAAAGGGGATCAGTGCCTCAGCTCTAGATGTAGTGTTGTAGCTCTAGAAGGGCAGAAACATAGAGTAGTTGCGCTGATTTGCAGGACTGCAAAGCGGGTTTTAGCTTGGAAGACGAATTATGCCTTGTTTTTTAGTAGAAATTGAACTCTAATGCTACGTACATGTTAGGGTTTAGGCAAAGATACATGTATACTACTATGAAGGGATGCTAATACACAGAGGGAACCAAGGATTGATAGTGAATTGAAGGCAAGGATCAAAGGAAGCAACACGAAGAAGACCGAAATTGAAGGCTAAAGAGAGATTGAAGATTGCAACCCAGTTTTCATTCTTTTCTCTTACTTTTAGTTGTTGATTTTTTGAGATGTAGATTAATTTGAGAATGATATTTTTCAATTATGTTTTGAACTAAATTTTTGTTAAGATTGCAATAGAACCTGATGTTTAGTTAAATTAATCTACTCTCGTTTTCAGTTGTGATTAATCATATATGAGTTTTTTATCATATTTTGTGCTTAATATATGATTGTTTGACCCGCAATTAATTTGATTTCCTAGATAAAATTGGAAGATAAATTCTAGGGTTTGAATCTGAATATGATGACATGCGTCTAGTTATTTATTATTAGGATTGAATAGTTAGATTTGTGTATAGGATAAGAATATACTATATGTCGTGTGTAACTTTTATGAGAGTTTGAGCTTAATGAATATATTCCAACTTATTTGGCATAGGAATATAATAATTTAATTGGAAGAGATATTTTTATCTAACCATCGGAAGAGGTTTAATAATTAATTTTGAATTCTCAGTTAACAATTTTTTTTGATCAATTAACTGGAAAGAGAATGAAAAAATTTATACGAAACATTAGGGGAAGTTGTAATCTTAAGTTCTTTTATCTGGTGAAATCAATCCTTGTTCAGTAAAATTAGATTTAATTTTAAGTTAGTAATTTCATAGTTTAATTTGAATTGTTTAAATAAAATCGAATTGATACAAAGTTAGTACTTGAAAGTTATTAGTAATAATTCTTTGTGGGAACGATACTCTATTTATCACTTTATTACTTGTTGATCGAGTATACTTACACTTAAATTGTTAATATCAAATTCGGACAACAGTAGACTCGTACATGAGCCTACGCCTCAAGCTCATCGTCCTTACTGGATGTGACCTTCTCCTTCCCTTTCTCTTGTCTAATGGCTCTTGGCCTCGAAGCCAAAGCTAAAGACCCTTGGGTCTTGGCCATGCCTATTAGAAACATGCCCATGATAGCTGAAACATAAACAAACATCCATAGCCAAGAATCCAATCCATGAGAAGTGGAACCAAAAGCTCTCCTTGCCGCCATCATCAACTACCTAGGGTTTGGAGGTTTGGGGTAATGAATGGTGGAAGAGTGATTTGGGGTGATGATTTAGGTAATAGAGGGTAGGGGTGAGTATTTCGGAAGCCTTAGGGAGAGTTTGAGGGAGAGAGTTTGAGTTTTGTGAAGGAATGAAAGAAAAACCATTGGTCTCCCTTTTTAAAAGACCGAAAAAGTTAAACCTCGATGAACTGATACAAGGATTCTTTTACTAGTACATCGCTCTCTACCCCTCCTATGAACCGATACAGGTTGTACAAGTACATCAGGCTATTTTTTGATTTTTTTTTCACTTTTTGTTTTGTTTTGTTTTCTTTATTTAAATGAGCCTAATGATTCCTAAACATTGTTTTCATGCCTAAGACACCTACTTACTTAATGACACACAACCTACTAATTAAAACACACAAAACATGCAACAAAACTACCAAACTCCTAGGATTCAAAGTGAATTTCAGTTAAACACTAATCAACCTACGACCACTTTTTTAGGGTACACAATTACATTTAGCAAATGCAATTAGCCTTTAAACCCTTAGGTCATCTTTAGTGGACGAGTGGTGTCTCATGAAGGTTTTCAGTGAAGGAACCTACAAACTTCTTTTTATTGAATCTTGAAATTTAGAACATATTATTGTATCCTAATTAACAATGAGACTTAAGAAAAATTCCCTATCCACTCAACGTATTTACACAAGAGCTACACCAAAGATTTAAATGCTATGTAAAAGTATTCACATATATATTTCCATTAGAAACTTGTGTGCTTTATATGATAATGCAATTTAATAAATTTATCAAATAAAACCCACATCTTTATTAGCCATCCAATATTAGTTTTTGATGCAAATCCCACCATTGTGCCCATAGCCTCCATGAAGGCTTGTTGATCAAAAGCTGGTGGTGGTGGCGATTGGTTGTTCCGTCCACCCCCTCGACCATTCCGATGTCCTCTTCCTCTACTTGCCTTCTATACACACGTAAGATAGCAATAGACACTAACTTAGTATCCCAAAGTTTGGGATTAAAGTTAAAAAATTGGGAATTTTCCTTCTTGTCTCATTGGTAGGAGATATGTCACCCACCAGTAGATGCCCAAACAGTAAACTTTATCATTCTTTCATTTTCTGACCCCAAGGTTATATTTTCTAACCCTAGTGTCTCATTCTTATATACATTTAATCATGCATATAATCACATATCACACAACATGTAGCATTCAATGTGCATAACATGTAATACATAATGAATGCAATGACTTAACTAAATCTACCCCCAAGTCTAAGGAAAACGGGAACTTAAGTTCTGATACCAAGCTGTGACACCTCAAAATCTAGAATTCCTTTCTCAACCCGTTGATCACCTCCAAACCGTAGAATACCCTTAGATATTGCATAACCTAATACCACATCATTACACCCTAGTCACCGGGATCATAAATAAAACAGAATTCGAATAGAGTTTCCTTTGCATGTGGCACTTGTGACGCCCCAAAAATCGGGGGTCCTTTTTAAACCGTTGACCAACCATCAACCCGCGGAATTAACCTTTCTTGCCTCAACTCCAGGCCTTATGTCCAGACAAATTCCCTTACTCGGGATTTTAACACACGTATATACCCCGTGTTCTTTTTATCATTTAATTCTACCGAGGTCCCGCATGCCTCAAAATAGTTCATTTAGAATCCATTTGTACCCTTTGAACCAAAGAAAACAAAGTCCAAAAGCATAGGAGAACAATGTTAAAATTTTAGAAATCTGTAGACAGTACCGGTACGAAACAGTACCGGTGAGCAATAGTACCAGTACGCAACAGTACCGGTACGTCGAACCTTCTGGACCAAAACGTACCGTACAGTCTACCTAGATTTTTACTGTTTCTTCCGTTTCTCGTTTCCAATTCATTTCAAACTTTACAAAAACCAACCCAACACTTACATAACATGTATAAGGGCATCTAACATGGTTTAAATAAGATCTATTACAACATTTGCATGTGAATTCATTTAATTACATGCCAAAATAAATATCCATTGTAATATCTTTACAATTTACTCAAAAAAAAGCCACATTTTGGCTTCTTCATCCTTGAGGCCCAAACTAAGAGTCATCCACCTGCACAAACCCCGCACCTAAAATATTTTTCCATAAAGGGTGAGTCACGCTCAATAGAGTATTCCCCAAATAGGCTACTCCCCATCCCAAATACACATGAAATGCTCACATACAACCAATTCACCATTCATACATTCCAAACATGAATATGCTATCAATGTTGGAAATTTATAATGTAATGCTATGGAATGAGATGAGACTCACTCTCAATAACCAACTCGGACCCTTCCCGGCTCTTCGACATATGCAATTTGCAATTGTACAAATTACCCGTCATCCATAATCCCGAGCCCTTCCCGGCAATTTTTCATGTGTATAATTCCGTCATCCATGTTAAACATCAAATGACATTTTCAATCCAGAGTCTTGTATAGGGTGAATATTTATGGACTTACACCAACGGCACTCAACCGACATGGGATTCAAGAATTTTCACCAATGGTCCCGCGTACACCGACATACTTTATGGACTAATACCAACGGCAGTGCATATCCAAATCACCGGGCCTTACACCAGAGGGATCTTCTATCCCTTCTTGCTAACCCCGACCCTCAACACCTTGTAAGCCGTGCGACTCGGACAAGTCATTGACTTAGCTCCCTCGAGCCCACTCGTCATCCACCCATGTGGTGTTGATTCCTTTCATGCACAATCACCCATTTAATGCAATGTTCCTTTGAATATGCAATGTAATGCCTAATTGCAACTCCATTACAATGTTCAATATGCAATGTATGTCATATGAACCATTTCAAACCCGATTCATACAATCCATGACAAATTATATCAAAAGCATATAATTTTCATAACTCACAATGTCAATAAACAAATATGAATTTATCAACAGTATATCCAAAGCTCAAGTCCAAGCATGTTATCTCATATCAAGCAATAACACACTTTCAAATCAAGATATTATGTAAACACATAACATGCCCACAATTCACATAATTCAAGAATTAGATTTAGCAATTTCTACATACCCATTTCAAGATAAAATATAATCTACCTAATTTCAATACCCATTTCACCAAGGCATAATTTAAGAACACAGCGTGCCCAAATAACACCAATTTCCATGGAATTTTCCAAAATAAATTACCACATTTCAATTCCAAGCTAGGAATTTACCGTAATCTACTTCTGCTCACATTTTTATACCCATTTCATTAAATTTTCTTTCAATAGGCAAGTTATATATATCTATATTAACCTACCAATTTCAATATAACATTCTAGGTAGTGAATAAACCTAAGTAGGAGAACCCTACGTCTTGTAGCGTGAGGAACAACCGTAAAAGTTCCAAGAATCCACCCAAGCTCGAATCCAATCTTTCCCAAATTTTCCGTTTCCCCCACCTTTGGTGAAAGCTCTTATTTTTGGTGTAGACGCGTAGCCCTCGACGAGGAGAACGACTTTTCTTCTTGGCCCGAGTGGATACGAGCACCGTAGCTTCGTAGATCGTAAAGAGAAGGTGAAATTTTTTCTCTTTTCCCTCTCCTCTCTATCGGCTAGCAGCTGAACAAGAAAAATAAGGGAAAATTCAAATTTTACCCCTATTTATATTTTTAGAATACTTGGCCTAAAATGTGCCACACAGCCCCTTTTAATTTTGAGTCCATTTTTGTCCTGAAACGATTAAATTTCGCTCCGTTTCAAGTTCAAAATATTTTTAATTTGTTTTGACTTCATTTATTTTAAAATTCTCATAATTTTTCTAAAAATTTCGTATTTTGGTCTCCTGAGGCCCGACCACCTCGTAAAACGTGAAAAATTGACTATCTCAGAATTCGATGAAATTTGACATGGTCACTAGATTTCGCTAGGCGAATCCAACTGTGAGGTCTGTTTCGTCATCCGAGCTTTATAAAATTTTAGGTTTACCACCCGAACCGTTATGGCAATTTATCGTTTTGCCCTTTATTCTTAAAACTTTAAATTTACTCGGGTTTTTACATTCTTCCCCCTTTAAAAGAATTTTGTCTCTGAAATTCATGCACACATAACTACATGCACATGAAACAAATAAATTTATACTTAAAACCATGAACCCGTACCTCCATCCTCAAACAAGAACGGATAATTGACACGAATGATGTCCTCACGTTGCAATGTCGCCTCCTCCACTCCCCGGTGCTGTCATAGTACCTTCACTAGCCTCACAAACTTGCCTCCCAAAACTTGCTTCCAGCTATCCATGATACACATCGGTCCCTCCTCGAAGGTCTCATCCGCATCAACCATCAATTCACCCTAATCCACCACATGTGTCGGATCAGATGTATACTTCCGGAGCATGGAAACATAAAACACTGCATGAACACCCGATAAATTTGGCGGTAATGCCAACCTATAAGCCACTGTACCCACCCTCTCGAGTACCTCGAAGGGCCCAATAAACCTCGGCGACAGCTTCCCTTGCTTCCCGAATCTGACCACTCCTCTCTTAGGTGTCACCTTTAAGAAGATGTGATCTCCCACCTCAAATTCCAGAGGTCGTCGCAGTTTGTCGGCGTAGCTCTTCTACCGGCTTTGAGCAGTAAGAAGACGCTTTCTTGTTAGGTCCACTGTCACTGAAGTGTCCCTAATCAAATCTGGACCCGTAGAGGGTCTTTCTCCAACCTCCGTCCAACACACCGGAGAACGGCAAAGTCTCTCATATAGTGCCTCATAGGGTGTCATCTGTATGCTTGTCTGATAACTATTATTGTAGGCGAACTCCACTAAGGGTAAATGTTCTTCCCAGCTACCCTTAAGGTCTAGAACGCATGCCTATAGCATGTCCTCTAAAATCTGGATGGTCCTCTCCGACTGACCATCCTTCTGGAGATGAAAGGTTGTACTCATCATCAAATGTGTCCCCATGGCTTGCTGGAAGCTCTCCCAAAAATGAGCCATGAATCTAGGATCCCGATCCGATACTATAGATACGAGTACCCCATGTAGCCGGAAAATCTCCCGTATATACAACTTGCAGAATTCCTCCAGTGTAAGGGTCATTCGTAACACCAAAAAGTGTGCCGACTTGGTAAGCTAGTCCACCATCACCCACACCACGTCATGTCCCCGTGATGTCCATGGCAAGTGGGTCACAAAGTCCATCGTGACATGCTCCCACTTCCACTCTGCCACCTCCAAAGGCTGGAGCAACCATGCTGGTCTCTGGTGCTCGGCCTTGACTTGCTGACACGTGAGACATCTGCTGACAAAGTTTTCATGTGCTTCTTCATCCCACTCCAATAATACTGGCGACGAAGATCATGATACATCTTCATGTCACCTGCATGAGAGCAATGAAACTCCCTAAGGATCTCCTCTCTCAGATCCGCCAACTAAGGAACCACAACCCTTCCTCGATTCTGAAGACTACCATCCAAGTGAATGGCCCAGCCCTCGTCACTTGTACCTGCCTGTACCCGATCCTGAATGGATAATAGCTCAGTGTCCTGATTGTGGGACTTAATCACTTTGCTCAGTAGGGAAGGCATAGCCACCAAACTCCACAAAGTACCCTGAGCCTAACCCATATAATGTAGCTCGAACTGCTCTACAGTCTCAAGCATAAGCCACTCCCGGGAATTCACACTAGTCCAGACTCCCCGTGACCTTCGGCTAAGTGCATCCGTCACCACATTTGCCTTACCGGGATGGTAATGCAAAGTGAAGTCATAGTCTTTCAAAAACTCCATCCACCTACATTACCTCATGTTGAGGTCTCGTTGTGTAAAGATGTATTTTAGACTCTTGTGGTCCGAAAATACTTCAAACTTCTCGCCATACAAATAGTGGTGTCAAGCCTTCAAGGCAAAGACAATGGCCGCCAATTCCATATCGTGCATGGGGCAGTTCTGCTCATGGTTCTTTAACTATCGAGAACCATAAGCCACTATCCTCCAGATTGCATTAAAACACAACCAAGTCCGTCTTTGGATGCATCACAGTACACTGTATACATCTCCCCCCTTTTCGGGACTGACAAAATAGGAGTTGTAGTTAGCCTCGTCTTTAACTCTTAGAATGCCTTCTCACAAGAATCATTCCACTCAAACTTGACCTTCTTTCGAGTCAACTTCGTCATAGGTGCAGCTAATCGAGAGAAGTCCTCAATGAACCACCTATAGTATCCTGTTAATCCCAAGAAACTGCGTATCTCGAAGACTGACTTTGGCCTCTCCCAATTCATGACTGCCTCAACCTTCTCTAGGTCCACGGATACACCCGAAGCTGACACTTAATGTCCCAAAAATTTCCCCTCCGTCAGCCAAAATTCACACTTTCTGAACTTGGCGTACAACTGATGGTCTCTCAAGGTCTGGAGAACAATCCTCAAATGACCCTCATGCTCCTCCTAAGACTTGGATTAGATCATGATGTCGTCAACAAAAATCACGATAAACTGATCTAAATAGGGTTGGAACACCCTATGCATGAGGTCCATGAATGCCGTTGGGGCATTCGTTAACCCAAATGACATCACTGTGAATTCGAAATGCCCATACTGCATTCTGAACGCCATCTTAGGGATATTTGCCTCCCTAATCGTCAACTGATGGTAGCCCATTCGGAGATCTATCTTAGAGTAGACCCTTGCTCCCCTCAGCTGATCAAACAAGTCATCAATCCTCGACAAAGGGTACCTATTCTTGATAGTGACTCGGTTCAACTGCCAATAGTCTATGCATAGTCGAAGGGTTTTGTCCTTCTTCTTTGCAAATAATACCGGAGCGCCCCAAGGGGAAGTGCTTGGTTTAATAAAATCCTTGTCCAACACTTCCTGCAATTGGACCTTGAGTTCTTGCAACTCAGCGGGTGTCATCCTATGTTGAGTCATAGAATTAGGAGAAGTACTCAGATGCAACTCAATGCTAAAGTCCACATCCCTGTGAGGAGGTAATCCCGATAGTTAGTCCGAAAAAACATTCGCATACTCACAAACAACCCGAGGTAGACCCAACTCTTATCTCACCTCGTCCTCCAAGGTAAGGCTTTCTAGCCAACCCATTAACTGTCCATGCCATCGAGAGCCATACACGGCTTGGGGCAAAGCATTGTGCTTCTCCTCCTGAAACTTAAAACAAACACCATCAGGCGTATAAGCAGTGACCCTCTTTCGATTACAATCAATGACAACACGATGTGCCGTTAACCAATCCATTCCAAGGATGACCTCAAACTCTGACATGTCTATGACCCGAATGTCCATGGTGAGTAGAATTCCTGAAATTTCTAACTCACAATCCTGACATATCTGGTCAACCCTCACCCTAGCTCTTAGGGGAGAACTCACATGCAACGGCTCTTCCAAGGTTTCAACCTCTAAGCCCAAATCTTTTACACATGATGCAAAATTGAATGAATGTGATGTTCCAGAGTCAAATAACACCTTAGCCCATAATCGTAAGAGTAAAAACGTACCCTGTATCACCGACTGATCCGCCGGTTCAGTTTGTGGCACCATAGTATAGACACGCCCCTGGGTCACCGAAGTTCTGGCTTGTATTCCTTGCCCTCGGCCTTGACCCATCCCCTGGCCCATCTGGCCTGACTCCAGAGTCCCTGCTCGAAAAGTGGTAGGGGCCTGAGTAGCACCCTGAAACTGATACTGATTTTCCTGGCCCATGACGGGGTAGGGAGGAATATAGGGTGTCTGTGGCTGCACCACCAAAGATTGGGACTGAGATGTCCCATAACTCTGGGATCCCTGTTTTTGAGGGCAATCTCGCTTCATGTGACCCAGCTGATGGCTATAATAACAAGTCCTCTGGCCTACCTAGTAGGTAGTCCTGGAGCTTCCCCCACCTTGGGAGGATTGACCTTGGCCTTGGCTCTAATGGCCGCGGCCCTGTCCCTATGACCCTTGTGGGGTAAAAGTCTTCTGCTTCTTCCCCGAGCTAGAAGAAGAGGACTAGCCATCATTCTTCTTTTCCTTAGCACCCGACTCCCAGATGCTTCGTGCATCTTCAACCTCTCTCTCAATGGCCATAGCTGTTTCAACCATTGTATCCAAGTCTTGCAGGTAGAGGCCCACAATCTTTCCTCGGATAGACAACTTCAAACCATCCTCAAACTTTCTCACTTTGGCCATGTCAGTGGCCACATAATCATCGACAAAACGGGCTAGTTCGGCGAACTTCGCCACGTACTCCATTACCGTCATTGTCCCTTATTTCAATTCTAGGAATTTCCAAGCCTTTGCATGTCGAGTGGTCGTTAGAAAGTACTTACCCATGAAGAGCTCCTGGAACTCTCCCCATGTCATGGTCTCCACGTTCTTGGAATCCGTCACCCAATCCCACCATACTTGGGCTTCTCCTTCTAGCTGGAATGCAGCTAGTCTTATCTTAGTGGCATCCAAGGTGATTTCCATTGCCCTTAAGATTTTATTGACTTGTTGGAACCAATGGTCGGCCTCCATCGGATACGCCCCTCCCTTAAAAACTGGAGGCTTGTGTGCCTTGAAGTATTGGAGGTTACTTGCACCCCTGTGCCTTGCATTAGCGCTAGCCTGTGCAACGGTAGCTATCATCATGCTCATAGTTTCGTTAAATGCTTGTTGGACAAAGGCCGGTGGTGGTTGATTATTGTTCCACCCACTGCCTCGGCGTCCCATTCCTCTACTTGCCATCTACACACATGTCAAATGGCAACAACACACTAACTTAGTATCCCAACTAAGGATCAAGTGCAAACTTTGAGAATTTTCTCATTGCCCCCTAGTATAACGTATGTTTTGTACTAGCAGACATCTAAATCCATGAACCATCCCGTCCACCCTTTTTCCAATCCCAAGGTTATGTTTTCTAACCCTAGTGTGTCCATTTCCAAACACATTTCACCATGCATATAATTCACATAACACATAGTACATAACATGAAATGCAATGGTTTAGACCCAATGCCCATCAAGCCCTGGGTAATTTGTATACCTATGCTCTGATACCAAGCTGTGATGCCCCTAAAACCGGGGGTCTTTTTTAAACCGTTGAGCAACCGTCAACCCGCAGAATTAACCTTTCTTGCCTCAATTCCAGGTCTTATGTCCATACAAATTCCCTTACTCGGGATTTTAACCCACGTATATACCCCGTGTTCTTTTTATCATTTAATTCTCCCGAGGTCCAGCATGCCTCAAAATAGTTCATTGTACCCTTTGAACTAAAGAAAACAAAGTCCAAAAGCATAGGAGAACAGTGTTAAAATTTCAGAAATCTGCAGACAGTACCGGTATGCAACATTACCGGTACGTCGAACCTTTTGGACCAAAACGTACTGGTACACCGTATCGGTACAGTCTACCCAGATTTTTACCGTTTCTTCCGTTTCTCGTTTCCAATTCATTTCAAACATTACAAAAACTAACCCAACACTTACATAACATGTATTTGGGCATCCAACATGATTTAAATAAGATCTATTATAACATTTGCATTTGAATTCATTTAATTACATGCCAAAATAAATATCCATTGTAATGTCTTTACAATTTTCTCAAAATAAAAGCCACATTTCGACTTCTTCTTCCTTGAAGCCCAAAGTGAGAACCATCCACCGGCACGAACCCCACACCTGAAATATTTTTTCATAAAGGGTAAGTCACGCTTAATTGAGTATTCCCTAAATCGGTTACTCCCCATCTCAAATGCACATGAAATGCTCACATGCAACCAATTCACCATTCATACATTCCAAACATGAATATGCTATATGTTGGAAATTTATAATGTAATGCTATGGAATGAGATGAGACTCACTCTCAATAACCAACACGAACCCTTCCCGACCCTTCGACATATGCAATTTGTAATTGTGCAAATTGTCCGTCATCCATAATCTCGAGCCCTTCCCGGCTCTCCAACACATGCAATTTCTCATGTGTATAATTTTGCCATCCATGTTAAACATCAAATGACATTTTTAATCTGGGGTCTTGTATGAGGTGAGTATTTATGGACTTACACCAACAGTACTCAACCGACATGGGATTCATGGACTTCCGCTAACGGTCCCGTGTAGACCGACTTACTTTATGGACTAATACCAACGACAGTGCTTATCCAAATCACCGGGCCTTACACCCGAGGGATCTTCAAGCCCTTCTTGCTAACCCCGACCCTCAACACCTTGTAAACCGTACGACTCGGCCAAGTCATTGACTCAGCTCCCTTGAGCCCACTGGTCATCCACCCATGTGGTGTTGGCTCCTTTCATGCACAACCACCCATTTAATGCAATGTTCCCGTGCATATGCAATGTAATACCTCATTGTAACTCCATTACAATGTTCAATATGCAACGTATGCCATATGAACCATTTCAAACCCGATTCATACAATCCATGACAAATTATATCAAAAGCATATAATTTTCATAACTCACAATGTTAATAAACAAATATGAATTTATCAACATCATATCCAAAGCTCAAGTCCAAGCATGTTATCTTATTTCAAGCAATAACACACTTTCAAATCAAGACATTATGTAAAAACACATAACATGCCCACAATCACATAATTCAAGAATTACATTTAGCAATTTCTACATACCCATTTCAAGATAAAATATATTCTACCTAATTTCAATACCCATTTCACCAAGGCATAATTTAAGCACACAACATGCTCATATAACACCAATTCCCATGGAATTTCCCAAAATAAATTACCACGTTTCAATTCCAAGTTAGGAATTTACCATAATCTACTTCTACTCTCATTTTCATACCCATTTCATTAAATTTTCTTTCAATAGGCAAGTTATATATATGTATATTAACCTACTCATTTCAATATAACATTCTAGGTAGTGAATAAACCTAAATAGAAGAAACCCCTATATCTTGTAACATTAGAAACGACCGTATAAGTTCCCAGAATCCACTCAAGCTCGAATCCAATCTTCCCCAAATTTTTCGTTTCCCCTACCTTTGGTAAAAGCTCTTGTTTTTGGTGTAGACATGTAGCCCTCGACGAGGAGAACGACTTTTCTTCTTGACCCGAGGGGATCCGAGCACCATAGCTCCGTAGATCGTAGAGAGAAGGTGGAGAAATTTTTTATTTTCCCTCTCTTCTCTATCGGCTAGTGGCTGAACAAGAAAAATGAGGCAAAAGTCAGATTTTTTCCCTATTTATATTTTTAGAATACTTGGCCCAAAATGCGCCACACGGCCCCTTTTAATTTTGGGTCCGTTTTGATCCCAAAACGATTAAATTTTGCTCCGTTTGAAGTTCAAAATATTTTTAATTTGTATTGACTTCATTTATTTTAAAATTTTCATAATTTTCATAAATATTTCGTATTTGGGTATTCCGGGACCCGACTGCCTCGTAAAACGAGAAAAACCCATCTATCTCAGAATTTGATGAATTTTGACATTGTCACTAGATTTCGTGAGACGAATCCAACAGTGAGGTCCGTTTCGTCATCCGAGCTCTAGAAAATTTCAGGTTTATAACCCAAACTGTTATGACAATTTACCATTTTGTCATTTATTCTTAAAAGTTTAAATTTACCCGGGTTTTTACAGCACTACCCAACACCTAACTTGTTCGCATGTTATTTATATGGCCATTTCAAGGTTCAAACCCTCAAGTTTACGCTTAATATTGAACCATTTACATCATTCAAGGAGGGGGCTCAAGAGCTGAAGGCTCGGCAATGTTATATTTCAAATTTTTAAATTTTTGGAAGGCATACCAGTACCTCTGATATAGGGTACCAATATCTGAGCCTTCTAGTTTCTTGGTACTGATACCTGGGCCCACTATTTGCTAAGTACCAGTACCTGATAGCCTGGTACCAGTACCTCAGCCCACCATCCATCGAGATACCGATACCTGAGGGCCTAGGTACCGGTACTTGAGCCCACTTGAATTTCTGTACCTGTGCCTGTAAGCTTTTGTACCAGTACTTGGGCCTTCTGACAATGTTATGTCAGTGCCTATTCTCTTAGGTACCGGTACCTAAGCCTAGATTTTCCCCAATTTTCAGCCCTTAACCATTCAATATCATACAACATTCATTATAATCATTCTCTTACATAAAAACATTGTCCAATAGTGTCCTTTACATGCCTTTGTCGAATTATAAGTTTTTTATAAATTTACAAGGCCAAAATAGAATTTACAAGGGACAATTACATATTTCAACCCAAGAGCCACAACCTAGCACTACCATCAACACGGACCCAATTAAAGGCCGTCCACCGACACTTGTCCAACAACTAAAATGTATTCTTTATAAAGGGTGAGCCACACTCAATAAGGTATCTCCTAAGGAGATTACTCCCTAAATCTGATGCATATGAAATGTCGCATGCAAGTCATCACATAAAACTTGTAACACCCCACCCTCCACATGACATAATATTGTTCGCTCTAGGCCCACTGGCCCTTACGGTTTTATTCCTCCCCATACCCCTAGGAAAATTTCTTATACCATGTAAGACGAGAGGCTTACTTATAAATTCAGTAACTTCCCCCCCCTAACTGATGTGGGATACCAGGATCTCACAATTCACCTCTTTAGGGTTGCACGTCCCCGTGCAGCAACTCGCCAGCTACTTGCCTGCCCACTACACGCAAGCACAACAGGGCCCCACACTCGATCCAGGCGAAAGTCAGCTCTGATACCAATTTGTAACACCCCACCCTCCACATGAAAATAATATTGTCCGCTTTGGGTCCACTTACCCTCACATTTTTGTTCCTCCCAGTACTCATGGGAAAAGGTCTTATACCATGTAAAGCGAGGGACTTACTTATAAACCCAGCAACTTTCTCCTCTCTAACCGATGTGGAATATCAGGATCTCACAAAACATTCATTCAAATGCATACATTTCCTAAATGACTGCTATCACTCCATGCCATGTTTTGAGATGTAACTCATGCATGCAATACAAAATCGAGCCCTCCACTGGATCCCAAAACACATGTCATGGCATGCGTGTGCACCCGGGCATTCCAAGCCCCTGCCATTTCCTTTTGTAAAATCTTGTGTCTTTTTTGGGTGGGTAATTTATGGACATCACACCAAGAGACTTCTAGCCCACATGGCATTCAAGGACATCTCACCTCAAGTTCTGAGTACACCTACATAATTTTTTGGAATTTTACCATAAGGCAAGTGAGTGAACCAAGTAACCAGACCTTACAATCGAGGAAGAATCTATCCCTCCTTGCTACATCTGACACGTTTTTTTAATGTAACTCGTACGACTCAGTCGAACCTAGGTTCAACCTTCCCGAGATCACGTATCAACCTACCAAGAATGTTGTTTGATTAAAAACATGCACACATACCCACACTCATGTTAAATGCCACAAATGCGATGCTACTCGTGCAAATGCAAATATAATGTACAATTGTAATTTATAATATTATGTTCATCATATCATGAACATATTATGAACATATTCAATTTTCACAAACATTCTCAATTTCTTAATTGTCAATTATATCATAAAGCATATAATAATATTTTCCACCACCACTAAGCATATTATATCATTTTCCATTCAAATAACACACTTAATCAACCATAGACATTTTATCAAACGCCTATAAGGCACAAATGTAAGCACATAGCATGCCCGTGCAACACATTGTTCATGAATTTCATGTCAAACAATTTTATCAAACCAAATCAAGCAAGAAATAGTTTTAACATATTCTTATACTCATTTTTATACATTTCAACTACACTAGGTATGTGTTATACATGAGAATACATCTCTAACACCCTACCCATCTCATATTTCAACCCTAGGTTAGAAATAAACCTAATTCGAAAAGGAACCCTACATCTTGTAGCGTAAACCAGTGTAGGAGAAGTCCCAAAGATCCCAAATCAAAGCTTCAAAAGCTTTATCCCAAATTTTTTGTCTTTGATATTTTGAAAAAACTCACGATCTTTGGTATGGATGCATAACTCTCATCATGTAGAGCAACTTAATCTCTTGGCCCGAAACAATTCAACAGTTGGATCTTGGCAGATCAAGAGAACAAGGTGAAGAGAACTTGATTTTCTCTCTTTTCTCTATCTTTGTCTATTTTCGGAAAAGGGCTGGCATAGAATGGGAGGAAAAATCTAATTTTTCACCCTTTTTATACCCCTTGGTTGCTTGGTCTATAATGTGCTACACATCTCAATTTTTCTAATCCATTTTTATCCCAAATCAATTAAATATCATCACGTGTTAAGTTTTGTGCATTTTTATTGAACTAACTTTAAATTATTTCTTGGTTTCATAAAAAAAAAATCTAATCGCGTTTATTTTAGTCGCGCGACGCCTAATTGCCTTGTAAAACGTAAAAAATTTTGATTGTCTCGGAATTGAAAAAAATTGACTAGGTAGCGAGATTTTACTATACGAATCCAACGGTGAAATCCGTTTCGTCATCTGAGTTCTAAAAAAATTTGAATTTTTAACCCTACTGTAATGGCTAATTACCATTTTGCACCGTCTTACTAAAATTTTAATTTTCACGGGTTTTACAAAAACTCCCTCTGATTATAGTGATGCTTCACTAATTGTTTATGTGAAATAGATTCTTATAATTCAAAACGAAGCCTAGCTCACATATAGTTTAGAAATGAAGGACAATCATGCAAATGGAAAGACCTTGGTATAATCTCATCAAAGAATGTTAGGGCAATTGGAAATAGTATAGTTGGCCTATATCAAACCAGATTTATTCATACACTTGCCATAATTCTCAAGATTAAATAGGACTTTATGCAGTTATAACGTGTCATTGGATGAAATTAAAGAAACGAAGGGTTGTAGGAATTCAAAAGGAGTTATCACAAAAATATGAATTTTTGAACCACGTCTCCTCATTTGGAAATCAATTAGCTCACTTCATTCATTTCTCTAACTTTTCCCTTTTTCATTGCCTTTCCACAAGTATTTCTTTTCTTTTCTTTTCTTGCTTTCTTTGCCTACTTTTGGATGTCAGTAATAAGCTCATATACTCATCACCCTCTTTTTTCACTTTTTTTTTTCTTTTCTTATAACCATCATTCCTTTTTCACATTGTAAACAATATCAATCTTGGGTTAACCAAGGTATGATAAACACATTTATGCTTGGCTTGGTAAATCATGTGGCTAAGAAATGAAATTTTCATTAAGGCTCAACCATAGCTACTACGGATGATGTTAAGAAAGAATAGGCTATGGCTCAAATTAATTCAAAGATGGGCTAAGATCATTTCCCAAAAGTGTATGACAATGTACTCTTTCGCGTTGAGATACAATCAACTAAATACCTCCTCCTTTACACTAACCAAAATAAAATTAATGAGATTATTGAAAGAGATTGAATTTGAAAGAATAATCTTTTGAGTAAATCTATTTTAAACCTGCAACAAAGAATGACACAAAAACTCACAAAGGTAATACATTCATCTCCACCATAGATGTCAAGCCTTTTAAAATGTGAATCTCATTCAATAAATTGCAAACATTAGCATGCTCATGGAGCACATAGGTTGAGTTTCATATGAAAACATGTACATGATACTTAAAGGTAGAATAAAATCCTATAATGTGCTAACATGCAAGTAACTCAAGATTGAAGTAGAATAATTAAAAATCTCATGTTAATTAATAAAAAATAATACAGTCTAAATTTGTAACGCCCCAAAACACACATTGGACGACATTACATTCTAAAACCATTCATATCCTGAGAGCACTAACATAATTCCATAAGAAACAAGAATTCATTTGTCATTCACAATTATTTACATTATTATCCAAAAGAATAGGCCCAAGTCATGGCTATTACATCTCAAAATTTTAATTAAAAAAGCGCAGCAGAATAAACAAAAGAAGCTAGACTATACAATGTTCTAAAAGAATGTCCTAGTCTAGTACAAAAGGAAAGGAGGGCTCCTCGACCCTTACATTCTCCTCAAGCGGGTAATCTGAAAAATGTTACCGGCAAGGGGTGAGCACAAAGCTCTGTAGAAAAATTCTCTCAAACCCATACAAGGTTTAGAAAAGAAATTAAAACGGTCGGTCTTATTTTTAACATAACCTAGATACATAATTTGAAATAAAGCAGTGACATTTAAAAAGGATCTCAAGTTTATGTAAGAACATTACTTAAATGAATACACGAGCACCACATACACATAATAATCATTAATGGCCATAAACAATTCCCAACAATTCTTTCGGTAGGTGGCATACTTTGTGGTAACCTCCACCCCCTTTTTTGGTCACCTTTGATTCTCAAGCATCCTTACCGGAAACCTCTTGAGAATGGATAAGCATCCTTACATGGAACCTCTCACTAATCACTACATTGTTTCCCAAACATCCTTATCGGGAACCTCTTGGGAAGGGGTGAGCATCTTTACCAGAAACCTCTCATTATAGCCGACTTATTTCTCAAGCATCCTTACCGGGAACCTCTTAAGAAAGGGTGAACATCCTTACATAGAACCTCTCACTCATGTGCATCCCAAACAACCCAACCAAGCACACAATTCTAACATTTATCCCAATTTACAAGCATCTATCCAAAATCTTAAAAATATATCATGTAACGAATTCACAAACAACTAAGAAAACACATGAGACCACAATAACATCATTTTTCTACCCAACACAAAGCACTAAGGTTTCAAAATTCATAATAAAGAAAGCATTTAAGAAGGAAATACATCACTCTCCAAAAATTAGAGTTTTTAAAACTATAAAAGAGATTTCATGGGTATTAAACCCTAACTTTGTTCAAAACATGTAATCTTTGTAAAAAGCCTAGGAGATGATGATTCCATAGCATATATATATACCATTGATAGTCAAAACATACATATATATATATCTTAGCCTCAATGTAAGTGAATGAAAAAAAATCCCTTCCTTTTGTTCTTGAAAAGTTAGGTTTGAGGGACTTCAAGGTACAAATCCCTTCAAAGCAATTGTTTCTCCCACCCTTTCTTCATCTCTTTTTCTCTTTTCTTTCTCTCTTAGGGTTTCTAAGGTTGGAGGGGCCGAAATAGAGCCATAGGAGGCGACATAAGGTATTTATAGGGCGAAAATCGGACCAAGATCGCGACATTAAACATTCAGAATTCTTTCGGCCGTACTGGTATGCAGTACCGATACGCTGTACCGGTTCGTTGTACCGGTACGTCAAACTCTCTGGATCAGCTTGCTCCAAAACACAATACTGGTACGCTTCAGTACCGGTACTCTCCAGTACCGGTACACAGTACCGGTACGGTTTTGTCCAGTATAGCCTTTTTCCTTTGTTTTTCATTTCTAATCCATTCTAAACCCTTTCAAGCCCAACCCAAACCTACGCAACATACATTTGTACCCCAAATATAGTTTATAGAAGTTTTGTTACAAGTTATATAATCTATTCACTAGCTAAACCGGCGTTAACTATTATTTTTATAACATTAATAGTTATAACTCATGGGTTTCACTTGTTCACCCTTATACATATTTAAATACTAATCAATCTATCATTACATCACTTTTAAACATGTGGGGGTTACAATCCACCCCCTTTAAAGAAAGTTTCGTCCTCGAAACTTACCTCTGGTAGCGAATAAGTGTGGGTACTTCTCGCGTATTTCCAGCTCCGGTTCCTAAGTAGCTTCCTCCATTCCATGGTGTTGCCACAAAACTTTCACTAGTCAGATGACCTTTTTGCAGAGCACTTTCTCCTTTGTATCAAGAATTTTCACCGGTTGTTCTTCATAGGTTGCTCCGTCTTGAATCTCAATATCTTTCAAGTCTACCACCAGTGTTGCATCCGATTGACACTTTCTCAACATCGATACATGGAATACGTCGTGTACGCCTGATAATTGAGTTGGTAGCCGAAGTTGATACGCCTCTTTGCCTACAACTTTGATCACTTCAAATGGTCCGGTATATCTTGGCACTAACTTTTCCCTTCTTACCGAAATGAAACACTCCCTTCTTGGGTGAAACTTTGAGGAACACATAGTCCCCTTCTTGGAACTCCAATGGTTTTCGTCTTCTATCTGCATAGCTTTTCTGTCGGCTTTGTGCCGTACGTAGTCTCTCCCGAATGAGTTGAATCTTCTCCTTGGTCTCCCGAACAATTTTTGGCCCAAATAAATTGGTCTTGCCCGCTTCTAACCAAAAAGTTGGTGATCGAAATGGCCTTCCATACAATGCTTCATACGGTGACATCCCAATACTTGCTTGAAAGTTGTTGTTATATGCAAATTTCACCAATGGCAAATGATCGCTCCAACTTCCCTTGAAATCCAACGTGCAAACCCGTAACATATCTTCTAGAATTTGTATTTCTCTCTCGGATTGACCATCGGTTTAAGGATGAACTGTGGTGCTGAAGTGTAACTTTGTCCCCATAGCTCTTTGAAGACTTTGCCAAAATTGCGCCACGAAACGAGAGTCACGATCCGATACGATAGATAGCGGAACTCCATGCAACCTGACGATCTCGCGGATATATAACTTGCTCAAGATCTCTAAGTTGTATGTGGTCTTCATACTCAAGAAATTAGCGGACTTGGTGAGTCTATCTATGATGACCAATACAGCATTATGTCCTCGTGAAGTCCGTGGTAAACTCAATACGAAATTCATGGTGATGTGATCCCACTTCCACTCGGGAATAGGCAAGGACTGCAATAATCCTCCAAGCTTTTGATGCTCAATCTTCACTTGCTGACACACCACACATTTGGAAACGTATCTAGTCACATCCTTTTTCATTCCTTTCCACCAATATTGTCGCTTCATGTCCCTATACATTTTGGTACTACCCGGATGTATGGAGAATTTGAAACGATGGCACTCGCCCAACACTCCTTCCCTTACTTGGTCATCATCGGGTACACATAGCCTTCCCCGAAACTGCAACTCATCACCATTTATTGCCCAAATCTCAACAATTTTATTTTTCCCCAACTTACCCCGGATAGCTTCCAACTCGGTGTCTAACCGCTGCAACTCTATGATCCTTTGTCGAAGCATTGGTTGGGCAACAAGATTAAACAGGCATGGTCGATCCTCTTGTCTATCCACCCATAGGTCGAATTCCCCCAAGGCATCCATCATCTTCCACCTATTCACCGCAAGGAAATTGACTTCACCCCGAGACTTCCTACTCAGTGCATCTGCTACTACGTTTGTCTTTCCTAGATGATAATTGAGTGTGAAATCGTAGTATTCTAGATACTCAATCTACCTTCTTTGCCGAAGATTCAAGTCTTTCTGGATGAATATGTACTTGAGGCTCTTATGGTTAGAGAACACTTGAAATTTCTATCCATATAAATAACACCTCCACAACTTAAGAGCAAAGACCACAGCGGCAAGCTCCAAGTCATGGGTGGGATAGTTCTGTTCATGAACCTTGAGTTGCCTAGAGCCATAGGCGACTACCTTACCTCCTTGCATTAGCACACATCCCAAGCCTCGTAGTGAAGCATTAGTGTAAACATCGTATCCTTCCCCACTGTTCGAAATAATGAGGACAGTAGCCATCGTCAACTTCTCCTTCAAGATGCGAAAGGCTAGTTCACACGCTTGAATCCACAAGAATTTCTCCCCTTCTTTTTAAGGCAAGTCATCGGCCTCGCAAGCTTGGAGAACCCTTCCACAAACCTACGGTAATTGCCGGCTAAACCCCAAGAAACTCCGTATTTCTGTTACGTTCTTCAGTGGTTCCCATTGCATCACGACCTCAATCTTTGCGGATCAACCGCAACTCCTTGCTCGGACACAACATGGCCAAGGAACTTCACTTCCTTCATCCAAAAATCACACTTGCTCATCTTCGCATATAACTTATGTTTTCTCAATGTTTGTAGCACAATAGAGAGATGATGAGTATGTTCCTCCTGAGTCTGTAAGTAAATTAATATGTCATCAATAAACACAATAAAAAATTGATCGAGGTAAGGCTGGAAAACTCTGTGCATCAAATCCATGAAGGCTGCAGAAGTCAATCCGAACGGCATCACCGTATACTCGAAATGACCATATCAGGTATGGAAAGCAGTCTTAGGAATATCCTGCTCTTTAATCTACAACTGATGATACCCGTGCGAAGATCAATCTTGGAGTAATATTTCGAACCCTTCAACTGATCAAATAAGTCATCAATTCTTGGCAACGGATACCTATTCTTCACGGTAACCCGATTCAACCTCCGTTAATCCGTGCACAACCGTAGGGTCTCATCCGTTTTCTTCACAAAGAGGACTGGGGCTCCCCATGGTGAAGTGCTTAGACGGATAAACCCAATCGTCAATAAGTGATCCAACTGCTTCCTTAGCTCCTTCAACTCCAAATGTGCCATCTAGTAGATTCCCGGATAGAGATCGATCTTGAACTCAATTTCCTTAGGTGGCAAAAATTCAAGTAATTCCTCAGGAAAAACATCTAGAAACTCTGATACAATTAACACCACATCCGTATGGATTTTTATCCCTGTCATCTCCCATCAAGCTAGCTAAGAAAATTAAATGATTTTTCGCTTTCACCTTTAAAAATCTACTACCCGTAGTAGGAAATGGATGGGAAGAATCTAGGTTATTTACAAAACTGAAAACGACTCCTCCCGACAACTGAAATGTAATCCGCTTGCGGAAACAATTCATTACCACCCAGAAAGCGGACAACAAGTTCATCTCAAAAATTACGTCATACCCCTTCATCTCTAAAGCAATCAAATCCATAATCAATTCGTGTTCTCCAATACAAAGTACGCAACCCTTGCAGACTCGGCTAGTATTTAACCGTTCTCCTGTGGGCAAGCTAATGTTCATAACATGCTCTAGCTTCGCGAAACTCAATCCCAAATCAAGTGCATATGCCATGCGTACAAATGATTGTGTTGCACCGGGATCAAATAATATTCGGGCCGAAGAATTATAAATAAGGACAATACCTTCCACAACGACATTGGCAATGTCCTCCTCTGGCTGAGTCAAAGCAAATACTCGTCATTGGTTGGCGCCGCCGAGGGCTTGAGCTTGTATCGGTCGCTGCGGTGCAGGCCTCGGTGGTGGCGGTTGGGCTGCTGGTACCTGTCTGGCGATTTGGATAGACCCCTGAGGTGGAAATTTTGGGCAATGCATCCGAATATGTCCCACACCTCCACATGCAAAGTAGGATCGTGGGGTAATACCGGCTATAATCTGAGTGTCTCCCTCTCCTTGAGCTATCAAAAGTTGCTATCCACCGGTCTGGTTGGGGTGACGGTATAATGTCGGTCTCTGTGCCCCACTAGTGCTAGCACCCGTCAGAATCAGACCTCCTCATGAGAAGCCTTGTCGTCTCTGGTTATCCTTTATGTCTCTCTCTACGAGTACAGCTCTGTCCACCAAGTTCCCAAAATCACGAATCCTAAGAGCCACCAACTTCTCCCTAATGATCGGCCTCAGACCCTACTCGAAGTGCTTGGCCCTATCGGCCTCAATAGATATAAATCCTGTAGCATAACGGGAGAGCTCGTCGAACCACCTCTCATACTCAGCCACGGTCATACTACCCTGTCGTAGTGCAAGAAAATCCGCCTTTATTCGGTCTCTAATCGATTCAGGGAAGTACTTATCTTAGAAAAGTTGATCGAACTCTTCCCAAGTGAGGGTGTCAGTGTCCCTTCTCCTTTTTATGGCATCCCACCAATAGTCGGCCTCCCCCTCAAACAGGTAGGTCGTTAAACCAACTCTCAACTCCTCGGCAACTCTCATGCCATCACAGATATTTTTCACTCGGCGGATCCATCTATCCACCTCCAAAGGATTGGAGCTTCCTTGGAAGTTGGGTGGTCGTTGTCTTAAGAATTTTCGAAGAGCTATCATCCTTCGGTCTTCATTCCCATTGCCTGGTACTTGAGCAAGAGGATGTGTTCCACCATTGTGGTTGTTGTTACCATTTTGGTGTTGTACCAGAGTGGTGAGCTCCCTCAAGCATGGGTAAATGCCTTGCATGGCATCCGGAGGTGGTGGTGGTGGTGGATTCGCTTCACCTCCACGGCCATGCCCACGTCCGCGCACATTTCTGCCATCCATCCTGCACATCAATTCACAGTTTAGTTTCATTGATGTATAAGACATCCTAAGTATTACTTTTATCTAAAGCATATGGTTCATCTAAAACTAGAACCACAATTTTCTTTACCCTAATCTTATATCTCTAGTGGTGATCCATAATCTATAGCTCCCATGTAAGACCTAAAGCCTAGGCTCTGATACCAACTCTGTAACCCCCCTAAACACACCTTGGACGGCATTACATTCTAAAACCATTCATATCCTGAGAGCACTAATATAATTCCATAAGAAACAAGACTTCATTTGTCATTCACGAATATTTACATCATTATCCAAAAGAATAGGCCCAAGTCATGACTATTACATTTCAAAATTTTAATTAAGGAAGCGCAGCGGAATAAACAAAAGAAGCTAGACTACACAATGTTCCAAAAGAATATCCTAGTCTAGTACAAAAAGGAAAGGAGGTCGCTCTATACGTCCACCTCGGGATCCACACTCCCGTCAAGTGGAGTCTCCCAAGTAGCGGGCTCTTCGACCCTTACGTCCTTCTCAAGCGGGTAATCTAAAAAATATTAGCGGTAGGGGGTGAGTACAAAGCTTTGTAGAAAAATTCTCCAAACCCATACAAGGTTTAGAAAAGAATTTAAAACGGTCGGTCTCATTTTTAACATTACCTAGATACATAATTTGAAATAAAGCAGTGACATTTAAAAAGGATCTCAAGTTTATGTAAGAACATTACTTAAATGAATACATGAGCACCATATACACATAATAATCATTAATGGCCATAAACAATTCCTAATAATTCTTTCGGTAGGTGGCATACTTTGTGGTAACCTCCACCCCCTTTTTAGTCACCTTTGATTCTCAAGCATCCTTACCGAAAACCTCTTGAGAATGGATAAGCATTCTTACATGGAACCTCTCACCAATCACTACATTGTTTCCCAAGCATCCTTACCGAAAACATCTTGGGAAGGGGTTAGCATCCTTACAAGGAACCTCTCACTATAACCGACTTATTTCTCAAGCATTCTTACCGGGAACCTCTTGAAAAGGAGTGAGCATCCTTACATGGAACCTCTCACTCATGTGTATCCCAAACAACCCAACCAAGCACACAATTCCAACATGTATCTCAATTTACAAGCATCTATCCAAAATCCTAAAAATATATCATGTAACGATTCCACAACCAACTAAGAAAATACATGAGACCACAATAACATCATTTTTCTACCCAACACAAAGCACTAAGGTTTCAAAATTCATAATAAATAAAGCATTTAAGAAGGAAATACATCACTCTCAAAAAATTAGAGTTTTTAAAACTAGAAAAGAGATTTCATGGGTATTAAACCCTAACTTTGTTCAAAACATATAATCTTTGTAAAAAGCCTAGGACATTATGATTTCATAGCATATATCTATACCATTGATAGCCAAAATATACATATATATCCTAGCCTCAATGTAAGTGAATGAGAGAAAATCCCTTCCTTTTGTTCTTGAAAAGTTAGGTTTGAGGGACTCCAAGGTACAAATCCCTTCAAAGCAAGTGTTTCTCCCTCCCTTTCTTCATCTCTTTTTCTCCTTTCTTTCTCTCTTAGGGTTTCTAAGGTTGGAGGGGCCGCAATAGAACCAAAGGAGGCGACATAAAGTATTTATAGAGCGAAAATCGGACCAAGATCGCGACATTAAACATTCAGAATTCTTTCGGCCGTACCGGTACGTCGAACTCTCTGGACCAGTTTGCTCCGGAACACAATACCGGTACGCTCCAGTACCGGTACGGTTTTGCCCAATTTAGTCTTTTTCCTTCGTTTTTCATTTCCTATCCATTCTAAACCCTTCCAAAGCCAACTCAAACCTACACAACATACATTTGTACCCCAAATATAGTTGATAGAAGTTCTGTTACATGTTATGTCATCTATTCACTAGCTAAACTGGCGTTAACTATTATTTTTATAATATTAATAGTTATAACTCATGGGTTTCACTTTTTCACGATTATACATATTTAAATACTAATCAATCTATCATTACATCACTTTTAAACATGTGGGGGTTACAAAATTGGATGCTTTCTTCTTCATCTTCTTCTTTTTCAAATTTTTTCTATTTTCCTCATTTTACTATATGAACATAGCGGTGTAACATAATAATGGTGCACCCCTTACCCCCCAACTTAAATCATGCATTGTCCTCAATGCAAAAACAGTCATGCAATGAGACAAATAAAGACAATAAGGGTAAGAAAACTAATGGTGTCTGAGTTCCAAAAAAAATCCACCAATTGCCAAACCACAAAAGAAACTACACAAAAAGAAATAAGTACTACAAAATAAAATTTACACAAAGTGAAATAACTAACTACCCTAAACTAACAAATGAAACAAAAAGAACTACTTTGAAGTAGGATTCTGATACAAATGATCAACTAAATCCTCAACAACCTCCTTAGATGAAAAACCCTCCAAGAATGGCTTAAGTCTTTGTCCATTAACTTTGAAAGTCTACCCACTCTTAGGGTTTTCTACCTCCAAGGGCATATTAGGATAAATAACTTGGACTACATAATACGAGAACACAATTTCCCTGGAAAAAGGTGAAGATGGAAGTTGTACAAAAACACTCTTTGACCTAGCTTGGAGGTCTTACTCAATATGACATTATTATGAAAAACTTTGACCTTTTCTTTATAGATTTGAGTACTTTCATATGAATCCTTGCATATTTCCTCCAATTCACTTAGCAGCAACTTCTTATGCTCACTGACTGGACCCAAATTAAAATTCAATGACTTGATGGCCCCAATACGCATGCTGCTCAATCTCCACTGGCAAATGACATGCCTTGCCATGGGCTAACCTGTAGGGGGACATACTTAAATGTGTCTTAAATGCTATTTGGTATGCACATAAACCATAGGTCAACTGAAGTGACCAATCCTCACGGTTAGGTTAACCATTTTCTCTAGTATATTCTTAATCTCCTTACTGGCCAGCTCATCTTGGTTGTTGGTCTATGGGTGATAGGTTGTGGATAGTCTGTGTGTGATACCATATTTGTGCATTAAAATCCCAAATGGTCTATTACAAAAGTGTGAACTGCCATCACTAATGATTATCCTGGGCATTCCAAACCTAAGAAAAATATTCTCCTTGAGAAATTTAGTGACAACCTTATGATCATTTGTCTTGGTTGGTATTGCTTCTAACTGCTAGTAAAACATAAAGATAACCAAAAGATAAAGGAAATTATGAAATCAATACCCCAACAATCAAAAATCTCAATGACAAGTACGGGTTTAAGAGGTATCATATTTCGCTAGGTCACACTACCTAATCTCTGGCACCTGTTGTAGTCTTGCAAAACTGGAAATAATTTTTGAACAAGTTAGGCTAGTAGAACCCACACTACAAAATTTTTGCTGCATTTTTCTTCAATGAAAAATGGCCTCCACATACCTTCGAATGTCAAAAAGAAATAATTTCATGTTGCACGCCATTCGCTACATATCTTCTCATAACCTAATTAGAACAATATTTAAATAAATATGGATCATCAAAGAAAAAATTTCTTCACTCCTACCAAGAACTTCCTTTTCTCCTGTGGACTCCAATAGGATGGTATTTGCCTTGTAATAAGAAAATTTACAATATCAGCAAACCAAGGATAAGATGTAGTAATTGAAAATAAAAGCTCATCAAGAAAAGTATCATGAATGGACATGTGCTTCTGTGTATTCTAAAACACTAGTTTGGATAAGTGATTCGCCACAACATTGTCAACTCCTTTATTATCTTTAATGATCAAATGAAATTTTTGAAGGAGGATGATCCACCTAATAAGTCTCGGTTTAGCATCCTGTTTAAACAACAAATATTTCAAAGTAAAGTGATCAGTATAAACAACAATAGGCGAACCAATGATGTAAGATCAAAATTTATCTAGGGAAAAAACTATAGTTAGCAATTCTTTTTTTTTTGTGGTGGTATAATTCATTTGTGTCTCATTCAAGGTTTTTCTAGCATAGTAGATGACATAAGATTTCTTATCTTGCCTTTGGCCTAATACAACTCAAACTGCATAGTCACTCACATCATACATGAGCTCAAAAGGAATGTCCCAATTTGGTGGTTACGTGATTGGAGGATAAATTAACATATTTTTCCATTTTTCAAAAGCTGCCTCAAAATCTGACAACCACACCAATTAAACATCTTTTGCCAAAAGATTACATAAAGGACGAGATAAAGCACTAAAATCCTTTATGAAACACCTATAAAACCTGGCATGTTTGAGAAATGATTGCACATCTTTAAGAGTTTTAGGGGTAGATAAATTAGAAATTAGTTTAACCTTTGACTTGTCGACCTCAATCCCCTTTGCAGACACAACATGACCCAAAACAATACCTTGAGTGACCACGAAATGACATTTTTCTCAATTGAGTACTAAACTCTTTCCTCACATCTTACCAACACTTTCTCCAAATTTTCCAAACAACTATCAAATGAATCACCAAACACTAATAAATCATCAATAAACACTTCCACTATTTTCTCCACCATGTCACTGAAAATCCCAACCATTTAACTTTGGAACATTCCTGGGGCATTGCATAGCTCAAGTGGCATACTTTGATAAGAAAACATCCCAAAGGGTCAAGTAAAGTGGTCTTTTCTTGATCCTCAAAAGCAATTTCAATCTGATTATCAAAAAGCACTAGAACAAGTGACCTGCCACCTTTTCCAAAACTTTATCAATAAAAGGCAGTGGAAAGTGATCCTTGCGGGTGCAAGAATTGAGCTTCCTATAGTCAATGAAAACCCTCCACCCAGTCACCACCCAAATTAGAATCAACTTTTGGTTCGCATTGGCTATGACCGTGACTCCCGACTTCTTTGGCATCACCTATATAGGGCTTACCCACTTGCTATCAACAATAGGGTAAATGACACCTACATCAAGAAATTTCAAAAATCTTGGCCCAAACCAGATCATTCATTATTGGATTCAATCTCCTTTGTGGTTGTCGAGATGGTTTGGCATCATCCTCAAGATATATCCTATGAGTACAAATAAGGGGGTTGATCCCGTTGATGTCTTTTATATTCCAGTCAATAGTTCTTTTGTTTTCTCTTAACACAATCAATAATTTTTCTTCTTGTTCTAGGCTCAATGCTGAACTGGCCACCGTAGGAAATGTCTCACCACTCCTAAAAAATGCATACTTCAATGTGGATGGTAATGACTTCAACTCCAATTCAGTTGACAAAATATTCTTCTCAATCAATGGCAACTTTTCAAACTTAGGCAACCAAGTATCTATTTCATGAATAGTTTTCAAATCTGCCCTTTCTCCTGAATCAATTTTCTCACAATCATCCTCACCCAAATGCTCAACAAGTTGCTCTATGATGGTATCAATCAAATTAACTTCATGGATTTCCCCGTCATCCCTTGGTTATTTGTTGATGTTGAAGACATTCAATTTCAGTGTCATATTGTCAAATGCAAGCTTCATGACACTATTCCTATAATTTATAATGTCATTAGATGTTGCAAGAAATGGTCGCCCCAAAATAACTAGAATTTGAACAGCGGGGTTAGCAACAGGATGTTTTTCAAGGACATTAAAATCAACAAGAAAGGAAAATATATCCACTTGGACCAAGACATCCTCTACTATTCCTCTCGGTATTTTCACACTACGATCCACTAGTTGGCTCATGATTGTTGTTGGCTTTAACTCTCCCAATCCTAATTGTTGGTATACCAAAAAAGTAGAAAATTAACACTTGCATCTAAGTCTAGCAAGGCTGACTCCACTCGAAAATCCCTGATAATTATGGAAATGGTAGGACAGTTTGGATCCTTGAACTTTGGTGGAGTATTGGTTTGCGGGATAGAACTTACCTACTCAATTAGAAAAGCTTTCTTTTGCACATTCATTTTTCTTTTGACAGTGCATAAATCTTTCAAAAACTTTGCATATGAAGACATTTGTCGTATGACATCAAACAATGAAATATTGATCTTTACCTGCTTAAACACTTCAAGAATTTCGATATTGTTAGTGAAAAATTAATTTTTTTGTTACTCCTTGTAGTTTGATATTTAATTGGAAATAAAATATTTGGATACAATGAAATAAACCAAACCATAATTGGGATCCAGTTCGAAATGAAGGACATGGGTAAAACTAGTTATATACTAGTGATAGAAATTTCTTGAGATAAAAATTAAAGACTATTTATTTGAATCAAGGAAAGTATCTAGAAATGTGCTCAAGGGATTCGATATGGAAAACTACAAGTTATTGAGCACTTTTGTCTCCAAGGGTCAAAGCCAAAATAAAGAGTGCGTGCCAGGTTACAAATGAGAAAATAGAAAAAATAATAAAAGTCCCCTATGCCCATGCAATGGGTAGCATTGTATGTTATGATAAGAATTAGACTCGATATTAGTCAAAGCAATAGGAATGGCAAGTGGATATAAGTTCAATCCAGGTAGGGTACATTGGTAGACAGTGATGAGAATAGTCAAATACTAGAGAGGCAGATAAGGTATGAAATTATATTTTGAGTTAAATGATTTAGAATTCTTGGCTACATTAAGATGTAGGTTTTGCATGGGATATAGATGATTGGATATCTACAAGTAGCATTGTACTCTTATTTAGTGGAATGCTTGTCTCTTAGTTAAGCAAAAAGCAAAGTTGTGTACCAAAAGACACAGCGGAGGCCGAATGCGTAGCGTGTAGAACAAAGGTAAGTAACGTTGTTTGATTAAACAATTTGTTTAAAGTATGGTATACCTAGTAGGCACATGAATGTGGTTTGTGATGATAAGTCAACCATGTATTAAACATATTGACATGGTTTATCATTATATATATGATGTAGTTGACAAGGGTAAAATAAAAGTCGACTATATCCCCTCGAGTGAGATGGTGGCCAACCCTATTAACAAGGGGTTATCTCTGGAGAAATTTAGAGAGCACGTAATTACAATGGTATTACAAATCACCTAGGTGTTGCAGTGTTACATAGATAAGGGTATCTTTGGATGAAAATTAGGGACGCTGGAAATAAATGGTAAGATGCGACTCTACCTAATATGGGGACAAGAATTGTTCGAATAAAGGTAGAGGACACTTGCAAGCATATCAATGCTCTCACATGCTCATGAGTGTAAAGTTCGCTTTGAGGCACCATTAGACCTCTAGATAGTCACCTAGGTGCATGGTGTATTAAGTCATCGATTAGGCGTATCAAGGAAAACCTCGTATGGGCCTAAGAGGAAATACTTGATTGAAATTTTAGGCGCAAGTTAACACATTGGTTAAATTTTTGTTTAGCTAAAATCGTCAATTTTAATGAGGGTGTGGAACTTATGATTCTTAGTACGGAGCATTGATGTTGATCACTTTACTATTGAGTGAATCGAAGTCACCTGGAGTTGTTATTGGTAAGGATAGTATATGTGGACGGGGTGCGGTCAGACTCGATGGCAAAATCGTGCACACATAGGTCCATCTCCATGATCTGACATTAATATATGAGTAGTTACAAATAAGAGTTTCTGTGGATAATGATTTGGTACCAAGGACATACACCAACTAAAAACTCTATCAATATGTTCAAGTATGCTCATGTGAGAGATGTTGGCCCATGGATTGAGTGATCATAATTGTACATATGACTCATAAATAGATGCAATATTTGATGGTTATTTTCTCGTGCTTGAGAAAAGAGATAGAGAGAGAAAGAATATAAATCTTGAAAGAGTTATGTGTTAATAGTAATGACCTATCTAAAGATTGTATCAATTCATTTGAATGGGTGTCTTGGGGCCTTGAATGTTGTATCAAATTCTTACTCATGGCCCTTACGATACTATATCGATTTCTCTCGATTGTTGCATTACTTCAATTTCACTCCTAGAATTGCCTGTGATTACTAGTTTAATGACAGATCACTGTCGACATTGTTTCACTCATTCTAGGACCAACATCATGAGCATAATAAATAATGTTTTTGAAGAGCAATATAATAACTAAAAATATTTTGGAGACCTAATTTGAGTACAATTGAAGATTTTATTTATTGTGAGTTTCAATGTTAGGTGGGACTCACCTTCAATTCAACAACCGTAAATGATTAAGTCTCAAATTAAATTTTTACATTAGGTACAAATAACATTTTTCAATTGGTGATTGTCAAAAGGCGGATAATTACTGACGAGCCCAAAATTAACTAGGTCAAGCCCAACGATTCAAGAGAGACCCATGTCATTCCGGAGCCCAAGCAATCCGTATCCAGAAAGGAGCCCAACTCCCAAAAGTGTCAGCACCAAGAAGAGACTAAGAGAGACCAAGAAGGAGATACCCCAAGGGGCGCCGCCCAAGGGGATCCCTTCCCTCTTTTACCTCATTCTCCCTCTCCTGCACAGCCTTGTGGAGTCCTTTGCCCTCTTGACTCTATCACTCTAACTCAAGTCCAAGCTCAAGATCAAATCCAACCCTGCTCAGAGTCTTTCTCTGACAGAATAGGGACACGAGGGAGAAAACATCGAGATACAGAGATCTATTCCTACCTTAACTATGCTTACCAAAGAGGTCTACTCCTACCAAAATTGTACTTACCAATATAGTAGAAGACCCCTTCCTCACGTCACCGCCTTGGTGAGCCTATATAATGTAAGCCCCTCTCCACATGGAAGGACATGATGATCATCACCTCCTTGAGACCTCTACACCTTGAGCTCTCTACACACACTACACCTTCCTACACACATTGCTCTCCCTCAAAACACTGTAACTCTCTCGAGACCATTATTTATCAATAAAGAACTCCAGGCCACCGCTGCCGTTCCCGAGAGTGGACGTAGGTCATCCGGACTGAACCACTATAAATCTTTGTGTTGTTATATTAGTTACTGCGTCTTTGATTGCCTGTTAATTGTTCATTAATCACACTCATTCATCTACTTGACTGTTGATATTGCACAAGACAATTTTGTGCATCGTCAATTACGATATTTTTTTTTTAATTTTTTGGTATATTAATATAATTACGATAAAAAAATGTATTTTTTTGGTATATTAATAGTTATTATATATTCAAAATTAAATTAATTTTGGTACGGTACTTAGCTTTTTAAGGAGAACTACTCCAATTTATTCCAAGTAGCATTACTCCATTCAATTCCAATCCAAACCGTTGATTAATTTGACAATCTGCCAAATGCATTTTATTTCCTGTGGGCCCCATTGACTTTCTTTCAATGGCCCTGATCACATGTGATTTTTTACAATCTTATTGACTAAGAAACTGGAACGGTGAAGATTCTTCGAAAGAAAAAATGTAGAAAAATCAAATGTACTACATCCACAAGGGAAACAGTGAGTCGGTCTGCTAAGGAAAAGCGTCTCCTTCTTCCCTTCAGCCTCTCCAGTACCGAAAGCTCTGTTCCCATCTTTCTCTTTCTAGTTTCTCTCTCATCGGATCGATCAACATCCACCTAAACGAATCCAAATCCATTCTCTTCACGTCCCCATATCTTCGAATCCATATCTGAAATCAAATCAAATCAATTTTTTCTCAATATATTTCAATGTTATTATTTCTCTTGATTGCCATTATTAACCATAATAATTGATATTATCGTCTCTCTACACCGGTAAATCTGATTGTTCTTTCATATATCTTCTTTCAAAAAAAGAAGTTTTCTTTTCATCTCAATCAACATGTCCATAAGAAAACCTTCATACACAACCCCAAAGCCCTGCAAGCACCTTGCAGAATACAAGCTCATCCATGGCCTAAATGGGTTCAATATGATTCTAAACTACCTCAAAACTAGCCCATATGTAGGACAATGATTGACATGTCCCAATCTGAGATACCCAGATGTAGTTTTTGTTATGGTTATCAAGGTAGACTCTATATATGTTTGATTTGTTCATCAGTGTCATGTTGTATCTCTCCTGAATCAAGTCATGCCGCTTTGCATGCCCAGTCTCAATATGGTCATGAAATTGTTGTGGATATAGAAAGGGTTGACCTTATTGCTGTGTATGTTGTGATCAGGTCTATGATCCTGATTTTGATAAGGCTGTGATGAATAAGCACATCATGGGATTGCCTAGAAATGATATTGGGGCTGTGGGTGGTGAATTGAGATTCAGTAAGAGGAAAAGACTGAGTTTTGTGGTGGATTTAGATTCCAAGAACGGAAAACAGGTGGTTTTGGGGAGGGATCCAAGATTGAAATCTTGTTTTTCGTTTGGTTTGAGGGGTTTGAATAATTTTGGGAGGATAAAAATCGGTGCCGTTCTTTGTGTAGGATTTTCAAACGGTGCCGCATATGGTGCGGTTATCTCCTTACTGCAGAGGAGCCGGACCTTAGAACATACCTATGTGAGTCATGATACTCAGTCTCCGGGTTTCTTTCACGAAAGGACAAGGTATTTCTTTCCTTCTTCAAAATAATAGACGGCTCTCAATGGGACAAGTCAAATTAGGTTATGAAGTAGAGAGGAGATTTAGCCTGTTTTTTATAATGAATCTAATGGGCTCTTGCATTATGGGTCACAATTAGATTAAGACCTACACTTAATCACGTCAACCACATCAATTAAATATATGTACATAAGTCCATCAAAATAGATCACTGAACAATATCAGGCTCATATCGGACCATAAATTCAGCATATTTTTCACAAACCAAAAAATTAACTATCAATTAATAAAAGTGTAATATGAAATTTTTTTAACATTCTCCCACTTTGGCAACATTAATTGTAGTCATTTAAAAAATAAAACCAAATTATTTGTTTGAAAAAATGACTTAGGCTAATCAAACAAAAAAGAGTAATGTTATATGGACTTAAAAATTATATTTGATAATCTCAATCATTAAATAGATAGTGGATTCTAATAAATGCTGAGACCTATAGTAAAATCAATGATTGTAATTATCAAGTCTAATTTTTAAGTCTATGTAACATTGCTCAACAAAAAACTCATGTGGTCACAAAACAATTACGGTTCTGAGACATCTCAAACATAATCCGGTCCAATAAAAATCCTATTTTCGAACCATGGCAGCATTTCCATCCTTTATTGACATAGGATCAATCCTTGATTACAAAAAACAATCCTATTGACATGGATCAAAATATGGTAGTACGGCAAAAAAATGGCATCCTAATATGTGATCTAATAAACATGTTAGTTTCATTGTCAGTCCTCCAAATGATTTTTCTTTAACAACATACTTCAATAATAAGTTAGAAAAATCTATTAGCTTCAACAATAAGCTATTATGTCTTCAAACTTAAAATTTCAAGATTTTCTCAATTGTGTAATCAGAGAATACTCTATTGACAAAATAGTTATACTTAAAACATACACCAAGCCTTAAGATTTTTGTATAAAAAATTAAATTAATAGAGTATGAATAAATTTTTCAATAGAATTAGGTTTTTTCATTAATTTAATAAATATATTCATAACGAGAGAAATTGTCAATAATTGTAATAAAGTATTTATTACCACACAATGTACGTGAGTAAAGTCCACTGATATCAGTATGAATGATTTCTAAAAAATCTAGACTCCGAGTTACACTTTCTTTGTTAAATTTAGTCATTTTACCCATAATACAGTCACATAAGTTTCAAGGTCTTTAAAATAAAGAGAATAAAGAATATCATTATTTATTATCTTTTTCACTATTTCCCTGGAAATGTAACGTAAATGTTTATACTATAACTGTGAAGAGATTTCTTTAATTAGAGGTCTTTGGGATATAATATTAATAATATTTGAATAATTATATTTGTTATTGACAGCCAAACATTTACTATACAAATCAGATGATAAAACACAATGATAAATAATTTTGAAATTTAAAAACAATCGAGTTTTATTGTCACCACTATCCAATTTTATCAAGTAAAAAAATTGAAATCAAATTACGCCTAAATGACAACATATAAAAAATATTTTTCTAAAACAAGTTGAAAACTAGCATCTAAATTCAATTTAACAGTTCCTATGAACGCAACATGAACTTCATTATTATTTCCTATTTTAAGTTTGACTTCCCATTCACTTGACTTCAGTTTTCTTGTAAACCTTTACAAAGTCATAACATAAACAGAAGTCCTACTATCAATCTACCAATAATTTAATTGGACAATAATTGAATTGAATTCAAAGCAAACAAAGACTAGTGAGATATCTTTTTTATGCTTCTTTTCTAACCTAGACGTGACTATAGTACACTTACTTTTTTATGACCCAATTTATTGAAAAAGTAACACTTGACATCTATTTGAACTACAGCTTAAGGACTTCCCACATTTTAATTAGTACCATGTCTTTTGAAATCCCGACTATTCTTTGGAATATTATGAAACCCTTCATGCTTATATCTCCATCATTGTGGCACTGTTTTTCTTTGGGTAAAGTACACTGGCATCCCCCTGAATTTTGGTGAACTAAAACGGTCATCCCTTAACATATA
>CM042198.1:8941464-8959802 GCA_023539305.1 Ilex asprella
TAGCATGGTCTAAATCTTGTTGCTCGTATTCTTCCACTTGGTTATGTTGCATCCTAACATCTTCTCCTAGTTGTTGTCCATAGACTTCATATAAATCTCTAGGTTTCACCTTGATGACGATTTTTCAATCTTCTTCAATGGGATCTTGTACATAGAAGACTTGTTGTGCTTGAGATGCTAGGATGAATGGTTCATCAGAGATCAATGCCTTGGTGTAAAGCAAATTTCTAAAATTGACAAGTGTAAAACCAAAGTTATCTCGCTCGACAAGACCCCTATTGTTATCAACCCAATCACACTTAAATAATACATACTTACAGTCGTGTGAATAATATAGTTCAACAATATCAGTCAACACTCCGTAATATGTAACATCTCCTTCCACGGGATGCATGTCCCTTGAACTAGCATAACTATGAGTACTTGCCTTTAGCATAACACCACTGTTTTGTGTTTTTCTTCTCCGTTCACGTTTCTTTGTGTGATACCTTGTACCATTGATAATGTACCTTGTGAACCTAGATGCTTGCTTAGACGGACCCATTAGAAAGTTGCATATTTCCTGCTGCTATTAACTTCTACACCTATAGTAATGGAAAATTTGAAATATTAAACACTAACACATAACATGATACTTAACTTGAAATTATATGTAAATTTCTCGATGTTACATACATAGGATGCGAACCATGTGTGAAATGTATCGTTGTGAATGCGATCAACATCATGATCTCTCACACGACGATTGAACGTTCTAATAAAGGCACGATGTTCCCTGCGTAAAAAATTCTTGTTTGAATGCAATGAACATAAAGTTGGTTCACTATTCTAACACAATAACACAATCCGAGACTAAAGGCGGTCTAGGTCATCTACTTACAGGACCTTTGAACATAACTGCCTAAAAAAATTACATAGCTCAATCAATGGCCCAACCACTTTCTTAGGCAATAAACTCCTCACAGCAATCGACAAAAGTTGTTGCATTAATATATGGCTATCATGGCTTTTTAGTCCAAATATAGTACGTTGCTTAACATTAACACACCGCGAAATATTTGATGCATAGCCATCTGGAACTTTGAGTTTCTTTAGAAGTGCACAAAATGCATCTTTCTCCCCATTGTCCATAGTGAAGCATGAAGGGGGGAAATAAAATTTGTTACCCACTTGTTGTGTGTGCAAGGCCTTTTGAATGCCCATCTCTTACAAGTCTAGTCGAGCATTCAAATTGTCTTTCTCTTTTCCAGCAACATTTAAAAGAGTCCACAATAAATTGTCACAAACATTCTTTTCAATATGCATCACATCAAGATTATGTCGAATCAGATTGTGCTCCCAATAAGCCAACTCAAAGAAAATGCTTTTCTTCTTCCAATTGTAGCTTAGATGAGTCTCGTCATCTTCATACACCCCATCTAACCTCCTTTTTCGCTTTCTGGAATGGCTACTTTCTACATCCTTCCCAAAGTTGTTTTGATAATCTGAAGGAAACATTTGTAAAACATCTGTACCCGAAAGTCGAACTGGATTCATTTCAACTTCAATAGTGCCATCAAATGACAATTTATCTTTACGAAATCCATGATCTTGACCCAACCAGCATCGATGCCCCATGTAACAAAGCTTTTTTCCATTTGCCAGCCAACGGTAACGGGTGTGCTTATGACAACAAGGACAAGCTAAATTACCTTTGTGCTCCATCCCGACAAATTTGCATAAGCCGGAAGATCATTGATTGTCCATAATAGCATTGCCCGCATTTGAAACATCTGGTTTCTAGATGCATCAAACGTATTAACACCAACCTCCCACAACTCCCTCAATTCATCCACTACAAGGCGCAAGTATACATCAATGTCATTCCCCGGAGCACGAGGACCATCAATAATCAATGTTAACATCATATAAGGTTGTTTCATGCACAACCATGGCGACAAGTTGTATGGCATTAAAATAACAGCCCATGTGCTGTGAGAAATACTCATTGTCCTATATGGACTGAACCCATCAGATGCTAATTCAAGTCTAACATTACGTGCATCACTAGCAAAATCGGGAAACAATTGGTCAAGAGTTTTCCAGGCAATAGAATCAGCTGGATGTCTTGGTACCCCCATCATTTGTTCGGTCTGTTGTATGCCATTTCATCAATGATGCTGTTTTTGATGACATAAACAATCTCTGAAGTATCGGTACTAAAGGGAAATATCTTACAACTTTTTTGCAGGATTTTTTGCCCTCCAATATTTGTTTCATCTCCTTGACCATCAATTTGTTTATATCTAGATGTTTGACATTTCTGACAGTCATTCCTAGCAGTTGTCTCCTTCTAATACAACATACAATCATTGGGACATGCATGTACCTTAATGCAATCTAGACCTAACTCTTTAATCAACTGCCTAGTTACATAAAATGAAGTAGGCAACGTGTTACCCTCAGGTAACATATCCTTTAGTACTTGAAGTAACATTGTGAATGACTTGTCGCTCCATCCATTAAGACACTTGATGTGCATCAATTGAACGATAGATGACAGTGTCGAAAACTTGGTACATCCCGGATATAACTTTTGTTCAGCTTCACTCAATAGTTTGAAAAACTTTCCTGTTGCCTGATCTGGCCCTTCTCTATTGTCCCTTTCTTGTTCGTCACTACTCATTCCACAAACTGGACTTGGAGGGGGAATCCTAAATGCATCATGCAACATATCTTGAATTTCATCTCCCGAACTAGAGTCACTTGATTCATTATCTCCAGAAACCGAATCAAATGAACTTTTCCCTTGAAAAATCCAACGAGTGTAACTCTCAAGAAACCCATCTACAATCAAATGCTCTTCCAAAAGTTCTATTTTTATCAATCTAACATGACGACATTTTTTGCATGGGCACGTGAGTTCCAGTGCATTTGGTTTATTTTCACATTCAAACTTGATAAAATTCTTAACTCCTTGCTCGTACAACGGGTCCAGTCTATGTAAATGTATCCAACTCTTATCCATAAACGTATTCCAATATGATATGTTTGTAAATCTGAACCATAAAACATATGCGGTTTTAAGATACCAAAATAATCGAATACAACAAAAACAAAGAAAAAAGAGAGTTGGAAATTCGATAAATTGTTTCACCTCTACATAGGAATCCACACAACTTAGCCATAAAATAACCAAAGAATACAATGGCAAATAGATTATTTTTTTTTTGGAAAGGTCAAAGAACCAAATGCACAAACTCATGGGAAATTGGGATTTCAATAAACATTTTTTGCTAACTTGAAATTAAACTAAATCTTTATAAATTCGACAACATTTTCCTATTAGATAGAATAAATCCCTCTCAAAAGATTTCCCTCCACAAATTTATTTCCCAATGTTTCAAAAACTTCATATCCCTATTTACATAGATTATTATTTAATGTTCTACATCCATCGTTATGTTACCAAAAGAGGACCATAAACAAAGTAAATGTTCCACCTCAATGCATATTTTATCTGCATAACTCCATACCCGTACATAGGGTTAGCAATAGTCATACATTGCAACTACAGTTTAGACTAAAGTAGTTTTAATTATTGTTATTTACAGGATGAAAATGGACAAGTGACAATTTCCTGAGTAAAGCAACAGCTTCAAAAGTGGATTTGTTTCCCTTCACACTGGACAAGAATAACGGACACAAAAGTATGCAACCTCAAAAAGTAGCTTCTTCAAGTAACAAATAAGAAATATAAAAGAAATAAAGAAAAGGAAAAAAAACACAACCAAGCCATCAACATGGCAATCAAGAGAAATTTTGGATGATATTCGTAAACAAATTCTCATAAAAAGCACTAACGCAAGGCAACTGTCTCTTAATCAAATGCTTAATTGCAACTTAGACCACTATAAACACGTATTAAGCTAACATTCCAATTATACAATTGAAAATCAAAGCTCTACTTCCAATTCAACATATTATTCATGAAAAACTATTATTTGAACTCCCAAAATCCAGAACCTAATTGCAAAACGAAAACTGATTTTTCAAGCAAAAGAAAAGGGACAAAACAGATTAAAACAATGAATCAACCGTAATTGTCAAACAACTCATAAAATATAAATCATTTAAATCCATAATACTTTTGTCAGAAAGAGAGACTGACTGGTGGCGCCTTTTAGAGACTCGTCAATGGCCGAATCGACGGCGAATCTACTGAGGTTTGTCAAAATTCTGTCGATCTTGTCGTGGCAAAGGAGAGATCGACGGGGTGAGGAGTAGACGGGTAGAGGAGTCGATGGAGAGAGAAATCGCAGAAGGTAAGATTTAGGTTTGGGGAAAAAGATTACGTTTATGTTGGGGAGAGAAAAAAAAACTTTTTATTATTTTAAATTAACAATTGTTAGTGGCGTTTAACGTAAACGTCGGAAATTAAATGCCAAAAAAAAAAAGTTTTTTCTTACTTTTTATTAAAATTTTCTGGTGTTTAAACACAAACGTTGCCAAATTTTATTTTTTTTAATTTTTTATTAAAAAATTTTGACGTTTAAAAACAAACGCCGGTGTTAGTGGCGCTTACATTAAACGCCGGCAATTAAATGTCAGATTTTCTCATATTTCTTGTAGTGTATTTTCCAGGATTGTATGACTAAACCAAAGACTTTTTTTTTTTTGGGTGCAAATATAACTAAAACAAAGTTATCCACTTATGTAGTTGTTGTCTATTCTAGTGTTAATATCCCCAACTACTAACATTGATATTCATTCGGATAAAAAAAAACATTGATATTCATGATGTAGTTACATTTTGGCATCGAAGTTTATACATTTAACAAGTAGGATCATTTGTGTCATTAACAACTTTAAGCGAATTTTTACTGTAGCAAATTTAGCACTGGTGATGAAAATCATACTCTCCAATGCCCAGGACTTGTGGGAGAGACTTCAATGGATCAGATTTCGATCCAATAAGAGGATTTAATAAAGAGTTAAGAGCAATCTAAGATTCCTAAGATTCAAAGGCCACAAAACCTATTTGATTCTTCGAATTTAACCTCACATTGAAGAAGACCTTGTGGTGTACCACCAAAACCCACATTGGTTATATGCATACTGAGACTCTTAGATGTTACCTTAAAGATTGCTTGAGACCTAGACAGTTCCTTGCGGTGATTGCATACAAATGAAGTTAGTTCTCAAAATTTCGGTAGGTGTATCCGAAGGAGACATTGACAAGGAAAAATCTTCTAACCGTGGATGTATTAGTTGAGGTATAAACTAATATCCTTATTATTGATATTGAGAATAGTGGATTAGGTTAGGTAAATCGGAATCGATTCCATGATTTTTTCCAAGATGGTTTACATGTTAAATTGCTTTATTGTGGACAATCTCTTTATTGCTTTAATTTATCACACACATAATGTGTTTGATGGAATGATTTATTGATTTATTGATCTCTATATCAGACGTATTCATCATTGTGGCTGAATTGGTGGTTTGCTTGTTGGAGGGATAAGGTGGATCGGATTGGATTGTTGATTGATTGTTGACATACATATTTTGCAACCATTCATCCATGGCGGGTTCTTCTATAAGGGAAAAGGGGTTTAAAGAACTTAATTGACCAATTAATTAATTGATTAGGTTTAAGGTTATTAGGCTTAAAATTGGTGATTGTTTAAACAAGAAGTGTTAAAAACCTATCCACCCCTCTAGGTCGGAGTATTTAGGTCCATGTGTATAATCATGATGGAAAGATCTTTAATACATTTAATCCAATTAGTATAAAAGCGTGGTTACCCGCGAATTGCACTTGGGGACATTGTAGGCATTTTTATTTTTATTTTTTTACTTACTTAACCTAGTTTTTGTGATTTTAGATTTGTTGTATAACCGGTTAATCACTTAATTTGATAGATAAATGAGTGTGGTTGATGATGCTAGGATTGGAGCCTTCTACCCATGACAACTACTGAGGGTCATGACATCGGAACCATGCCCAAATCCCTAAAGACGTGATCTAATCAAGAGTATTAGTCTATGGGGTAGAACTCGAAAGGGTTAAATGTGATATTCAATGTCGTGACATCCAATGAGTTTCAAACGATTTTCAATTGCAAGACCTCCAAAGAAGTGTGTGACAACTTGGAAGTTTCCCACAAAGAGACACCCTTCGTGAAGATGTTTTGGATTTAATGGTAAATCTAAGAATTTGAAACCTTCAGGATGAACGAGGATGAAACTTCTAGTGATTTCTATGCCAAATGGAATGACATAGTTAATTTTTCTTTTGCCCTTGGTTTTAAATATGAAGACTCCACACTTACATGGATAATAATGAGATCTTCATTCAAGCTAAGGAAATGGCCTTAGACATCAGAATCAATTTGAATGAAATATCCGTGGAATACCTAGTTGGGTCGATTTTGACTTTTGAAATGAATTCCAACCAACCAAAAAATTGGGGGGTGTTGTCTTGAGCTCAATACAAGAAGAAGGATATGATTCCGAGCCACCTTTGTTGGAATATGAGGACCTAGCCTACTTTGCTAGAAGGTTAGAAAGTGTGCGAAGGTTAGAGATGTTGTGTCATCTGAATCGAAGGGCAAGTTAAGTAGATCTAGGTTTCCCAAGGAAGGAAAAGAGAAAATAGGAACAAAAAATTCAGCTATAGGATAAGAAAAGGGGGGAAAAATTACAATGCTTTGAGTGTCAAAAGTTTGGACAATTGGTTGTGACATGTCCTAATCAAAAGAAGAAGGATTTGTCCAAAGAGAGGAAAAAGGTCATAAAGACTAAATGGACAGGTACCGAATCAAAGGAAAGTGATGAGAACCCATGTCTTACCCCATAGGTAGATTACTTGAAGGTTGAGGTCTCCTCAAGTGAGGACAAAACCGATAGCATTGATCATTACTGATTCTTTAGATCATATTTTATAATTGTCTAATTTTGTGAAGTTCTTGCAAATATCTACAACGATGAAGATCTGAAAGCGCCAAATGGAAGAGTGGAGATCATGCTTCAAGCAATATCAAATGAACTCGCTGTATGATAAAGTGAGCTTTCTTGAAAGAGAATGTCACGAACTTGTTAAGTCTAAGAAGGGTCTTGAGTTTAAAATTGCCAAACTTGATAGATATTATCATGAATTGAATGAACTCTTTAACATACTATACCTTAGCACTGAAAAGCTTGGTAAAATATTGACTATGAGAAAGAGTGTAGCTGACAAACGTGGTTTTGATTACACACATGAACGTACCACCAACACTTCTTCCAAGACCGTGTTCGTGAAGAGTAATCCCAACCCATCACCCCCACCAGTGAACGTTAGTCCACCGAAGACAACAAATTATAAGGGTAAGAACTTAACGAAGCCAGTTGTTAAGGAAGCAAGCAAATCATGATAATCTATGTTTCACTTGTAGAAAACATGGTCATCACACTTAATATTGCTTGAAAAATAGGAATTTTTTAAATAAAAAGCTCATGCATCTAGCAAGACAATCCAAGGCTTTAAATGAACAAGTTATGAATTTTTCTAAGCTTTTGAAGAAATCAAGTGAGTCTACGCATTTCCAGGCATCATCATCTAAGCACTCACATGCTAGAGTGCACAAAACTCCTTCTACTCCCAAGATCAAGATTGACCGACACACATTCCATGATAAGAGAGTTAGTCTCCGCCCATTCTCCGACCAAAGCTGAGTTTTTGGAAGGGAAAGCAAACATGGGTGACTAGGGTGGAGTTTTAGAGGCTCAACATCTCGACCAAATTGGATACCTCAAGTGCTTTCAACAAGGTCATGTCACCTATGCATTGCATCAAACACCCTAGGGTCATACTTTATATATATTTTTATTTGTTTAATTTTAGTTTATTTTCTTATAAGAAAATAAAAAATAATAGAAATTGAAAAAACATAAACAATAGAAATTGAAAACCAATAAAGAGTTTTGATGTCAAGTTTGACATTCATTTTAGGATTTATGATAATTGCTTTACTTTTTATTTGTTTATTGCATGTTTATGCATATTTTTATTTGTATATATTATTTAAAAAAATAAATACAAAAATATTGAAAAAGAAAAAGTAAAAATATGTTTTTTGTTTGTTATTATTTATAGTAAACCACACTTTGGTTTGCTTTATAATGATTTCATCTTTCAATCAAAGTTGAAATGTGCATTGCTAAGAGTCATATCAAGTACACATCAACCATTCACCTTTATACTTAGGAGTCCTATTAATTTAACTGATTAATGATCTTACATAACTCTAAAAGTTGGTGATAGGTAAACACATGGTGGATTACTTATTTGATTTATTAATGGCAAAGCTTTCCACAAGGAGCCCCTAACGGTTAGTAAAACCCCAATCCCTTAAAAGATGTCAAAGTGACAAATGTAAGAAAATAGCCAAATTGGCAAAATTTGAAAAATGTGAGACATTAAAAATTTTCTAAAAATAATTGCACTTGAATTGTTGAGAGTACTGATTCTAAAAATTCATTGTTCATTTATAAAGCTCAAAGAGATCATGCTAAACATGGTTAGAAGCATATTTGTGAAGTACATAATTCACAATCGTGTTAATTTGAGCCATAAGAGGAGAAAGGATAAAAGATAAAGGGAGTTGTCAAAAGAAAAATGATTAGGACACTCACTAACTGGTAATGTATTCACTTAGACGGTGCAATAAAATTTCATGCAGAGCTTTATTAATGATTTGAACTAAACGAAATCCTAATGACATCAGAGTTGGTTTTAACACACGTAACATTTGAATTGGTCAAAGTTGAACAAATTTTGAACACGCGTAAGTGAAATTGAACTAAAGTGAGGGGACATTACTCTATGATGCATAAAATTGAGTTCTATATTCTTAAATATACCTTAGAGTAATGTTATGAAAATATGAAATTTGGATTTAACCATTATAATATATGTTAGATCATATTTGTAATTGACTAATTTTGTGGACTCTATTGTAAATATCAACCTTTTCTATTGTCATGATGTTATCAAGTTCAAGACTTGAAAGTATCATTGAAGGACCACTGGTTCAAAATCATTTCACTATAATTCTTAACTTCATGCAAGATAATTGTTAAAAACATACTTGGAGTACGCTTTAATTGAAAACGAGACACAAAATTTTCTTACCAACTATTACTTGCCAATTTAATTGCAGTGAAACCCAATATCACCACTTGATCTCAACTTCCACCCTTGGTTTTTTTTTTACTTTCCCTGTTGCTCCACACAAAGTCGGTTTGCCCTTTTGCTCTTTGTGCTCTCTTAGTCACTTTGTTTCACTTATTTTTCATGTTTCTTACAGGAGTGGATTATAATACCACCTCTCTTTGTGGTATTAAAATATCTCCACAATACAGGTTTATCGTATAAAAAATATAACATAAGTATATGATTGGTATACGTTTTTTAAATTAATTTGGCATCAAATTTGCTTACCAAATAAATTATTAGGCCCGATTAAATAAAAAATAGTACAATCTAATATTTAATCCCCTCATAATATGTCTACCAAATGAGCTCTATCTATTTGTTGGAATGATTGATTGAATATCTATCCATACATAGTTGTGCATTAGATTTGAGATTTTTTATATCGACATGAAATTGATTATGAGCGAATTAATGGAAGATTAATTTAATCAATCTTCATGTGTGATAAAGGTTGTGATGACTAACAAGGTTCTCACATTATTTGGTACTTCTTTGTGGAAGAGGTAATTGTGGTGGTTTATGTTTTAATTGGTAATCAATTGTGCTAAAATTGAAAAACCTATTTACCGTCTTTCCCCACATCTAGGTAAAGTGTCTATAACCCCACGTGTATAATCATGAGGAAAAATCCACATCAGGTTCCCCCTCCTACTACAATAATGTAAATATATGTGATTTTCATGATTGATAATATTGTGTATTTTAGTGTTTAAATTAAAATTTGCATTACAATTAGTTCAAATTTCTTTCATGCATGTGGATATAGTTGCATTTAGGTTGTATATACACACATGCATGCATTTTGAGACTCAAGAGAGTGATTGAAGGTGGAAAAGTGGGCTAGACATTTGAGGAGAATTTAGATTCTTTAGGGACCATCCAAGTGACCCTCAACACTGCTCGAACAACTTGTATCAATTCTCAATCCAACATGCTTTTAAAGATGAGACTTTTGATTATTCCACTCCATTTTATTCAATTCTAACATGAGCCAATCTCTCCTTGTGCACACCCATAGCATTCATTTGAGCTATAGCTTGTTATTGAATGAGTTTTAGTGCATTTCAATCTTGAATCTGTGATTTCACTTGTGTTTGCACTATGTCAATGATTGATTTTGAAAAAATGCCTTGAGAGTTGAAAAATGGGACCAAGGTATGTGCAACAAATGAGAGAAGTCACTTCCAGACTCCTTAGTATCGTAAGTTGAATAACAAATAGTTTGCATCACGACCTATGGTGATAGTGTGCAGAGTAAATTTCATTAGGGTAAGTAACATTATTATTCCTTTGAGTTTTGAGCCATGAGGGTGGATTGAGATATTTGCAACTCCTATGCCAGCAAATGTAGATGAGTAATGCTACACAACCCAAATAAAATCCAAAAAGTTGTAACTCAAATGCATATCATCTATTGGATGAATGGGTCCTATCAAATTTTCCAGGGAGACCCACTCATCCAAGAGATGATGTGCATTTGGATTATAGTTTTTGGGTTTCATTTGAGTTGTGTAGCAGTTTCCAATGTAGATAAAGTCAGGGAGTTTTAAACACACATTAGGAACACCACCAAGGACATGGAGCACTTTCATACACATGTTCGAGGTGTGTTGTTTGAGTTCTCCATTGACTTGATTGCCACCACCCTAGACCTACCCCGAGTAACATGTGATGCTAATCATCATCGACCCAAGAGTGATATAACCAGGCTCCATGATGTTGCATTTGTGTTGTATGGTGCTCCTTACCCTATTTGAATCGACAAAAAAGGTACCACAAGGAACTAGATAGGGAGTATCGAATGATTAATTTGATAATCAATTGCAACATCGACCCAAAGACTCACGTGTCTACATTTCCTACACCATGAACTTATCTTTTACATTCTATTAGAAAGGGTGTGGAGATTGAATTGCCATAGGTAATATTTAGAGTCATTCGTTCCTTTGATGAGAGTATGATTAGTGATAGTATGCCTTTTGGATCTCTTTTCATTCGGATTTTTCTGGATAAAGGTGTGATTGCTTGAGAGACCAGTCAAATATTGAGACCAAAGAGACCTTTTGGGAAGGATTCAATGAGAAAAAGTGAGATTCATGAGAGTTATGACCCCATGGAGGTAGAGGTAGAGGTAGAGGACTATGAGATAAAGGATAAATACATGCTAGTACTACTGACCTTGGACCATCTAGTTGTACACCACCACCAAGGCACACAGGAGCTAAAACATCACGTGCACCACCACCTAGGACTCCTCAGGAACCTTCACTTGACCAATGGATTGTGATCATGGATGCATTAGGTGAGGCTTATACTAACATTGGTCATATTCAGTTTAGTGTAGACATGCACCATAGTATCATTGAACTTTGGCTAGATTCTGTTTGAAGGGAGACAGATGGATCTTTCAAGAGATCAGATAACCATGCGGAATGAGCTCAAGCATGTTAGGCAAATGATGCAGAATGCTAGATTAATTGATGACGATAATGAGCCTAAGACACAGCTATACAATGGTGGAGATGGTGCCAATGGTGGAGATAATGTTGCCACCTGAGCTGCTTAGGAGACCTTAGAATAGGACCATGTGGGAGTTTTATGAGAGATATTCATTCGTGGTCTGTACTTTAAGTACTCTATTTTTTCTTGTTGATTTTTCCTTTTATTGATTTGCTCTTGTTTGTTAGTTTTCCTTCTTGTGATTTACTCTTAGATGTTATTTGATGCTTTATCTTTTGAGACTCAAACTGAAGTGTCATGTTTGTCCTTTACTTTACTTACATGTCTATTCTTGCTAGTTGATTTGATTTATACGTTCTCATTATACCATGATTTTATGCCATAATTGCTATGATATGTCATTAGATTGACACTTTGTGACAAATAAGGAAGAATATTTTGAGGTGACTTAATTATGTACCATGATTGTTATGATAAGTTATTGGTTTGACACTTTGTGACAAAAGGGGGAGAATACTTTAGATACGTATGGGAGAATTTGGGAAGATTTTCTCTTGACTAGCTGCAGGTGATTAGAGTAAGGGGGAGTTTGTTCTCGGTACATATACAAACTTGACATGAAGCCACCTATTTTACACTTGTTATTTTACTTGTGAACACCAACTAAGGGGGAGAACTAATTGTACATTGTCATGCTATGTCTAATGTGTTCTCAAGCTTATTGGGAAAAGTTCTTATATATGTTACATAATTGCACTTGCATGATGTTAACATGAATATTCCCTATACTTATCTTGGTGACTTTCATACATGTGATTATGTTATGCATTTCTTACATATGATGCTTTTTACAAGGAATTCGTTTAGTGGTGATGTGCAGAACTATAAGCTACATCTAAAGATAGATCTTGTACTTAGAGATTAGGGACTTATGCACTAATGTTAAGATTTGTTTACAATTGTTTTTGCTCAATGTTTGAGATTTGTAATCTTAATTTCTTAGTTGTGTATTTTTTTTCATGAAGTTGACAAAGGGGCAGACTTTTAAATCATGTTTTGTAATTGGCTAATTTAGAGAAATCCTTGTAAATGCATGGTCATGATGCTACAACGATAAAGATTTGAAAACGTCAAATAGAAATTATGAGATTATGTTTCAAGCAACATCAAATGAACTCTCCATATGCACCTCCATGCTTAGGACAAAGGTAATGATCTTAGAGACCTAAGAACCCTTGATTTAATTTATTAGACTTAGGATAATTAGTATTAAAATAGAATCGATAATTGATTTATGTATGACTACTTGGCGTTCTTCAGAGAAAAGTTTTTCTAAACCTCTTTTGTGTTTTGAAAACATAGCCTGAGCAATTAACGGATCCCTTTTGAACAGCACCCTTCAGTATTCAAAAGGACATGTTTTTTCATTGATTATAGGCTTAAAAAACCAATAAGAGCTATCCTATGTTTGCTAGCCTTCTCTAGAGCGGTCCCTAAAGACTTTGAAAAATTTTAGGCAAAGGCTAAACAGAGTAATGCAAGGGTCTCCCTCTAAGTTACTCAAGCAATCTCATGGTCTCTCAATCGGTCTTGCTTTCCTAGGCACAATTTGAATTCTTTATTCATTCTGGTGACCATCGCCCTCCCATCGGTGGATCAGTCATTCGCGAAATAGTGTTTTTTTTAGTCCCCAGGACAAACCATATTCCGAGCTTATAAATAGGGGGATGCATTCCCAACCTAGGGTAAAACTCTTTAGAGTAAATTCTACCTTTCTTATACCTTGAGAGCTTGAGCCGTAACCCTAGATCCCTAAATCCAATAGCTTTATCTAGTGATTCCTATCTAAATTACACCTTGGAGAAGAAGACCTTGTTTGGCTAAACCAAGTCCATTGGCAAGTGTGGATACGGAGATTCTTGGATGTGTCCTAGGAGTGCTAGAGGCCTAAATGAATCGTATGGCTGGGAGTTCAAGTTAAGCTATCCAAGACGTCAAAGAGGGAGTTTCAGCGGAAAGGTTTATTGAAAGAAAGGATCATCCAAACATGGTATTTATTGAGGTATAAGACTTAAGTGCTTGTAAATCGACATTGGGATAGTGAATTAGGTTTTGGTGAACCCTGAGTGATTTTTCGTGGTTTTTGCTGAGGAGGGTTGCAATTTCAATAAATCACTTGTATTATTTATTGATTTTACATATACACTTGTAATTTGATACACACACTTTCATAATGTGTTTGATGAATTGACTATTTGAATTCGCATATCACATTTAGTTGCTTGATTGGGTTTGGATAGTCTTGGTTGGGAGTACATAGTGAGATTGAGTGCTAGTCAACAAATTGATAAAATCAATACACTAATCTACATGGGTGTTTTGGGTTCTGATGGTTGAAAAGGGGTTTTCACACTTAACGATCATATCACTATGTGACGACGTAATTATGGTAAATATAGGTTAAAATCGGTGGCCATCCGATCTTACATTTTAATTAACCTATTTACCCCCTTTAGGTAGTGTTTTGCAACCTATGTGTACAAGTGTAAGGAAAGATCAACTGTGTATCTCTCCCCATTATGCAACAACTCAAACTTAAAAAGAATAAATATTTTTCATTAAGATGAAGAAGAGAAATACATAAAATAATTATCCGAAAGAACAATCACAAATCCATACCCTAGCTAAAAAGTTGAAGGAAACTACTCACTAAACATGGGTTGATCTCACAAATTAAAGAAAATAATGTAAAAGCAGAAAAGACCTTCCCAACACATGAGATAATATTTGCACTAGAGGGTTTAGGGTTGCCTTCATCTACTTTGTTGCCAAAAAGAATTTTGCCACTTCCAAGACTCATGCATCAGATCCAAAAGGTGCGTCCCGACGGTGTAAAACCACAGGAATAAGCATCATAGGTGCGTTTGAACGATGACAATGGCATCTGCACAGTCTAAACATTCTAGAAAAGATCAACTAAGTGTGTCTAACGGTGATGGGTGTGTCCAGACGCTTCCACATATTTCTAGGCTCTCGATCATCATCCGGCTTGTGTCCGAATTATTCCATGGCATCTAAACGATGCCAAATTTCTAGAAAATCTTGCTGATTCTTAGGTTTCCTACAAACAAACTTTGGGGTGGCGTTTGGATGGGATTTTGGCGTCTAAAAGGGGTTACTTCTCTGTCAATTGCCAACTTATCCCTTTTTCTAACCAAATATGTCCATCATTTGCTTAGTTTGTATCATTGTATTAAAACTCTATTAATAAATTTACCTGCAAAAAGAGTCAAACTACTAAAAAAAATTAATCAAAATAGTGTGCAATTAACCCATTATTAAATATAGTTAAATAGTACTTTTGATGTTTAATCTTTTTGAACGAAAATCCCAAGAATCATTGATAACGTGTATATATCGAATATAAAAAAATTCTTTTAAAACACTATAAGGCAAAATTAGGGTTTACCTTCGAGATCACTCTTCAATAATCTCATCTCAGCACAAACACAAAAAACAGACGTAGAAGGTAGCTCGCTGAACCTCACGATTTTCTGTCATATATCCCCAAAGCCAAAAATTCGAATGTAGTGTGGGCTACAAGAACCTCCGAACTTCTGCTCTCTCTCTCTCTCTGACAACATCTCTCAAAACGCCAGTAATGAATTGATGCTGATTTAGAAAGCCTAGACGTCTATATATATACTACGACAGAAACCCTAAGGAGAAAAAAGGACCAGATTTTCAATGGACCCAGGATCCCTATGTTCAACTCAGAACAAACATTCTATATCCCATTAATAATAAGTCAGTCCATTAAAAACTTATTCTGATCTCCTGAGCCTTATCTAAAAAATCTGTTTCAAGCTCTTTACTATTATATATACTTAATAATCTTCCCACGTTTAAGATTACAGATGTTCATCAATTAAATAAAATTATATTTAATTAACTTCTTTTATTCCTTGAGACTTTATCACTCAACTTATTTGTCTGTGAAATCCTAGTATCCCACATCGGTTAGGGAGGAGAAAGTTGTTGGGCTTATAAGTAAGCCCCTCGCCTTACATGGTATAAGGTCTTACATGGAAGGAACAAAATCGTGAGGGCCAGTGGGCCCAAAGCGGACAATATTATGTCATGTGGAGAGGGGGTATTACATTGTCATGTCGGATAATTAAATCCATTTGCAAGGTTTGACATGGGAAAAACTTATGAGCTTCCTCAAGATGACATCATCAACCCATTTAAATATTAGGACGTGGTTTCCTTTAATAATTAATTTTCACCATACAAATAATATTGCCTCTCAATTCACCGAGCTTATTGACTCAATAAAAATCTCACTCTTTGATGACAATTATTATATAGACGTGGCAATTAAATATCTTAGGATTAAGAGTATAAGCAATCATAATAATTATAAGGTGTTTATTATCTTATTGAATCAGTAAAAGACAATAACCTCAACATGAGTGTGTTTCATATACAAAGCGTACTAGTGCAACCATATTGATGATGTGTAATAATTCGAGACATCAAATAATCTCCTACAATCAAGACAGACTATGCCAGAATATTGCACTACAACCATATTGATGATGTGTCCAATTCTATCTAGGATTGTGAACCTATACTCATATTATAAAAGGATCAGATAATCTGGTCTTCTATGTAAAAGTCAAACTCTACACACCAGATTATCTACGACGTAATGTAAAACCCGGGTAAATTTAAATTTTTTTTGAAAAACGACAAAATGGTAATTTGCCACTATAAAGCATATTTAAAATACTCATGTTCTAAAGATCGGATGATACAATGGACTTCACCTTTGGACTCATATCGCGAAATCTAGTTGTCCTCTCAAATTTTATCGAATTTCGAGATAATTGAATTTTTGCACGTCGTTCGAAGCAACTAGGTGGCGGTTGACCTCACAAAGGTCCCCACAAATATTTTTTAAAAAATTTTCTTATAATTAGATTAAAGTTCAAATAAAATTAATTTGAACTTAAACCAAGATGTAATGAATCGTTTCGAGACGAAAACGGACCCGAAGAAGTGGAGAACACGTGGCGTGACTCGGGCCAAGTTTTAAAATTATAAATATCAACAAATATCTAATTTTGGACAGAATTCTCTACCATAAACCAGTGTGTAAACGTGTGAGGAAGAGAGGAGAGGAAAAAGTGAAAAAAAATGAGATTTCAAGACTTGTTTCTTTCTAAGATCTACAGAGTTCCACTGGTCGAAATTCTTCGAACCAAGAATCAAAGTCAATCTCCTCGACGAGGGCTACGCAACCACACCAAGAATGAAGAATTTTACCTAAGATCCAAGGAGGGGAGTTTGAAAAATCAAGACTTGGATGTTGGTGTTGGTGTTCTTAAAGGTTCTATCCTTCGTTTTACGCTCCAAGAGGTATCCCTCCTACTTTTGTTTATTTACATCCTATGGTGTCCATAGAAAATGGGTGGGCTGTTATGAGTGTTTTTAACACTTACCTATTTGTAAACCCCCACATGTCTACACTATCAACAATCTTTCAATTAGCTTCGTTTTGCATTTAACGTATCCATTTACATCCTTAATCAAATTATAAGAATAATAAGAATAAAAAGCTAATAATAAAAGAGAAAAATATGAAATTTAGTTTTCTCATCAATGAGCTAGCTTAGAGGAATTGAAAAAAAATTTTGATGGATATACTAGTTCTACATCATGTTGTTATGGATGATTCTAGGAGACGGATGGTAATTTAATTTTGGTTAATGAATGATGCTAGACATGGATCTTTATGCAAGTCATACTACCTATATTGGAGATGAGTACGAGATAGGATTTGTGACAAAAGACACTCAAACTCGAGTTAAACAAGTATAGAAGAACCAAGCAGTCCGGCAAACTACCTTTCACCAATTTGATCATAACTCTTTGTTAGAAAGTCTAAATTTTGCACCGTTATTTTTGTTAGAACCCTAAATCGTATATCTTTCCAACCATGTAGGTCACATATACTAGAAATACCTGAGCCAAATCAGTTTATTCTCCGAAGTTGACTAAAAACCTGCACTATGATGTTCCTTGGATAGTGTTGTGCTTTCTTCTTAAACTTTGAAGGTGTAAACCCCCATATGTTTATATTAATATAGTAATGTATTTGTTTAGATATTCTTATGTATGTAATGACATAAGAATAAACCATATATATATTGAAACCGTAAGAATAACACTTATAGCGGTTCGGAGAAATAAAATAAAAATTTTAATATTTTAAAATAAATCATAAAAATAAATATTTTTAGGTTAAAATAACATTAAAAATTAATCCAGAACGTCGAAAAACCTTGGGTAGTCATATGAATCAAATTGAAAATTCTTAGTGGCAAAGTAGTAATTTTTTAGACAACCTAAACAGGTTGTAAACAGTAACTTCGAGGGCTGCTATGTTCAAAACACAGATTTCAGCTCCTTTGCTTCCATTTTTTTGTTCACATCTCTCACCCCAAACCTCTTAGCACCCTAGGAGAAGATAGAGGAAAGGAGGAAAGGGAGAAAGAAGGTCTCTAGAACTTGGGCTTTGGTTTGAAACTATATATATCTATGTATATATATATATATATGTCTCTGTTAG
>CM042198.1:8960202-8973866 GCA_023539305.1 Ilex asprella
TATATATATCTATGTATATATATATATATATATGTTTTTGACTCTAAATCTTAGATATTTGTTAGGAAATCTTTGGTTCTTGATACTCTTGCAAATATTATCATGTTTAAAACAAGGCTATGGTTGGATTGCCATGAAACCTCTGTTTCTTGTTTTGAAAACTCTTGTTCTCTTGAGAGGTGGATTTTTCTCTCAATAGTCATTTGTTCTTGATTTCCAAAACTTTAGTGCTTTGTGTTGAGTAATAAATGATATTGTTGTGATTTCTTGTATTTTTTCTTAATTGGTTATTGAAATTGTTATATGATAAATTTGGAGATTTTTAAGATATGCTTGTAAAATGAGAAATTATGGATTTTGATAATTCTTTGAAATTATTTGTGAATGGAGAATAATCTTGGTTTCCTCATTTGTATGGTTGTTGTGATGGACTTGGATTGTCATCGAGAGATGTCGTAGAGTGTTAAAGGTTAGTATATCCAAGTGGGGGTGGGATGGTTTTCTAACACTTGTAGTGGATTGTCATTTAGTAATGCGACAACTATCGTTCACTGGAGTTCGAACAAGGGATGGTATATTTTTCCTGGGGAGGGACTCGTCACTGCCATTGGGATGGTAGACGCCCTTTCCTAAAGTGCTTGTAATTGTGATTATCATTATGATTGATGGACTAGGTATAATCGTTGGGTAGATTCATGAGAAGCAATCAACATACATGGTACGGGGATGAACCAGTAGACATGGGATAATAGGTTGGATCGTCTTGGCCGGTGCATTGGTATGGGACAATGCATCAGAAGGCGTCCTTCCTAAATGGCTTGAGGTCGGAAATGATTTATTGCTGTGAAATTTATTTTATCCTTTCACTTGATTATTTTTACGGCTTAAACTTGAGATCTATTTAAAATGTCTTGTTTTTCCTTTAAAATTGATATATGTTATTTACGAAATGAGACCGACCAATTTTTATCTGTTTTCTAAACTTTGTTCGAGTTTGAGAAAATTTTCTACAGAGCTTCATGCTCACCCCCTCCAATTAAACATTTTACAGATTATGGGTCAGAGAAAGAGCTCGGTGCTAATGAGTCGGGCCATGGAAAATTTTCATTAGAGTGGTACTTGGATCATGAGTGGGACATCTAGAGATGTTGTTTATTTTTGTTCTAGACTAGAAATAATTATGTACATTCATGTAAAGTCTAATATTTTATTTATTACGCTGCTAAGTTTAAAAGTAAATCTTTTGAGGTAGTAGCCATGGTTTAGGCTTATTCTGTTGGATAATGTTGTAAATCTTTATGGATGATGAATGAACTCTCATTTTTTTATGGATTCTATTAGTACTCTCATGATGTAAATAATTTTAAATCATAATGTGGTCAATGTTTACCTATAAATGGACCAGTGTGGTCAATATTTATTTATAAATAGACCCGGTGTGGTCAATGTAGTATAATTGCATAGGTTGTATTTTGGATAGAGTTTCCCGTACAAAAGAGACTCTGCCCAAATTTTATTAAATTAAGGACCCCCCAATTTTGGAGCACTACACTATTAGAGTTGGTTTAATAAAAATGGGTAGGCTCAATTTTAGTGTGAATTGGTAGTTAGAAATTTCTAGTTTGTGATTTCTAGGATGTTTTGATAATTGAGTATGTAAAAATCATATATTCTAATTTTTTTTAACAGTTATGTGATAAATTTATACATGTTATGTGATTACATGATTTGGTGCCTTGAAGGTATTTGATAAAATATCTATATGAAATAAAGTGTTTTAATTGCATGAGATTTGTGATAACATGCTTAAATGGTGTGGTAAAGAGAACCCATATGTTTAAGATATGAATTACAATGAAAATAAAATGTTGATATGTGATTATGATATGTTGATATTGTGACAAATTTTGATATTTATATGCATAAGATATAAATTATCATAAAACATGTGGACATGTGGTTGAATTGCTCATTTGGCATTAATGCATATTGGGCATGATATTGACATCACATTCATGGGCATGAGTCATGAGTGTGGGTGTGTGAATGCATAATTGATCAAACATCATACTTGGTGGTTCATATATGGTCTCGAAAAAGTTGGATCGAAGATCCCCTTTGAGTCGCATGGTTGCATGAAAAAACTTGTGTCGAGTATAGCAAGAAGGGCTAGAAGATCCCTGGGGTGCAAGACCCGGTTATTATTTTATTCACTTCCGTCAGTGCAAGTCCAAAAAAGTGAATTAGGCATACGGAGCCGGCGGTGCAATTCCAAAATTCGTTGCCCAACAAAGACACGAGATTTTATTTTATAAACTTACTTTTGGATGTGCAACATCCAACAATGCTTGGTTTTATAAACACGTGACTTTTATTTCAAACAAGCATTGGAGGAATGTCATTAATGATGAAGGTTTCACACACGTGCATTACATTGTGTTGTGGGAGCCGGTAAGAGCTCGGGATAAAGTGCATGAGTGAGTATCATCTCATATCATGGCATGACATAGTAGAGTTTCAATCTTGAATCACATATTCTAGTTTGAAATAGATAAATGTTGTGGATTGTTGCATGTGCACATTCATATGCATTTAAGGTTGGGAAGTAGCCTCTATAGGAGACACTCTATTGAGCGTTGCTCATCCTATATGGGAAAATATTTTAGGTGCGGGATATACACCGGTGGACGGCTCTCATTTTGAGCCTCAAGGGTGAAGTGTAACGCCCCAAAAACTACCATGGACAACATTACAATCTAAAATCATTCATATCATGAGAGTAACTAATAGATTTCATAACAAAAAGGAACTTAATTTATCATCCATAATATTTACAACATTATCCAAAAGAATATGCCCAAATATGACAATTACATCCACACAAAAAATAAACCTTAACCTGGCTGCGGAATGACAAAAGGTTAAACTTGACATTGTTTCAAAATAATTTCCTAGTCTAGAACATGAGGAAATATAACACTAAACGTCCCCCTCGGGATCCACCTTCCCATTTACTTGGGCTTCCCAATGAACCAGCTCCTTGACTCCAAGCTCCTCTGCTAGACTGAAATCTGAAAAGATATTATTTGTAAGGGATGAGCACTAAGCTCTGTAGCAACATTCCTCTCATACTCAAGCAAGGTTTTAGAAAAATCGGTCGGTCTCATTTTCACAATTATTATACATAGCTTTGAAATAAAACAGGGACATTTAAACAGATCTCCGGTTAACGCAATAACAAGAAATTAAATGAAGAGTAAAACCAAGTTACAAATAATAAGTCATTTCCAATGATAAACCATTTTCAACAAGTTCTGGTGGAATCTCATACTTTCAAAAAATTCTTGTGGAAACCATTTACCATTAGTCATAATAAACCATCGTCAATAAACTCATGTATAAATTCATATTCCCAAATGTATCTATATCTACGCAACGGCTCTACCTCGTTCACCTATCACAACCAAAGCACAAACCATTTTAGGAAGGGCGTGTACCTTCCCAATGGCATGACGAAATCCTCCCAAGGAACTAGAATACTAACCATTTTCCTCTGCTTTCGTGAACAATCGTGGTTGTGTTTCCAAATAACAATCCACTACAAGTATTAGAAAACCATTTCACCCCCACTGGGATAGACTAACCTCCAACACTTTACAGCAGTTTCTAGAAGGTTATTCAAGTCCAGCACAACAAACCATACAAGAGATGTATATACCCATAAATTATCTCAATTTACAAACAATTCTAAAAATCCCCAATTTCATAAACCTTTGCCCAATGGTGTAGTTCAGGAAAAGGGAACAAGAGATCCTCTAAAATACCATTTTTTTTGTTCAATACAAAGCCCTAAGGGTTTTGAAATCAAGAACAAAGGAAGAATCAATAGAAAAGTCTATTCCTCTTCAAAACTAGGGTTTGAGATAAGAAAATGAAGTTCAAGGGTTATTCAACCATAGTTTTGTTGAAAACATTGCAATCTTTGAGGGAATATCAAGAAACAAACATTTTATAACATATATATAAGATTTAGGAGCAAAACATACATATATATAAACCCTAATCTCAATGAACAAGAATGGAAGAAAACCCCTACTGTGGAACCCTAAAATCCGGGGGTCCTTTATTGACCGTTGACCACCTGTCAACCAGTGAAAATACCCGTGAGTGTCACACAACCCGACATGACGTCAGGAGCATCCCTTAAGTCGGGATTTTAAACCACATGCACAACTCGTGTACAAGCTATCCTTAAATCGATTGAGGTCCAACACACCTCAATATACCTCAATTAGTGTTCATTTGTATCATTGGGAACTAAGACAACAAAGTCCAAAAGCATAGGGACTTAGTTTTAAAATTTCAAAAATTTCAGTTTAACTCCCAACATTCGAACGTGGATTGGCGTTCGAACGTGGGCTACTTCTGACGTTCGAACGTGAAGTGGATTCAAACGGAAGTTGCTCCCAGTACTTTGGTTCTCTGCTAAAAATACTATTCATCTGAAGGAAAACTCAAAGTACTGCAAGCTCCCAACGTTCGAAAGTGACTGGCGTTCGAACGTTACTAACGCAAAATGCTAGTTTACGTTCGAACGTCACCAACGTTCGAACGTCACTCCAGTTCCAAGCTTTGTGTCAATCACCAAATGTGGTATTGACGACACCCATGCACACACACCATGCGATGAGATGCTTCCGGGCATATACAATGTCATGTCTCATTGCACACAGCATAATGCTCAATATGCTAAGTATAACACATGAACATTTTCAATACATCCTAGGGAAATTTATCTCCTAATCATGTAAATACCACCTTCATCACAATGTTAATATATCACACATGAATATATCAACAAACACATATCAATCATAAGTCATGTCATAAGCACATGATTTCACAAGCTATCACATAACTTGAGCATGTTATCTCAATTCAATCAAAACAACAATTTTCAAACACTCAAGGCATTTCATCAAACACCTTCAAGGCATAATTTATATAACACATAGAATGCCTTCAATTTCACTAAGTTACATGATAGATCACATATAACTTTCATATATCAAAATCAAGCTAGAAAGTAGCCTAAAATATTTCTATGCTCACTTTTCCATTTCCATTACCATAGACATGTATAAAAGTCTATCCATATGCCTAATATATATCAAACCCTTAAACTACCAACATCTAAGGAAAGATTAGCCCAAGGTAGGAAAAACCCTACCTCCTGTAGCGTAGAAGAAGCGCTAGAACTTCCAAAAATACAACCCTAGCCTCCTAGCTTTGATTTCTCCAAAATCCTCTCTTTGGATCTTCGATGAAACTCTTGTTTTTAGTATGTAGATGTAGCCCTCGTGACGGTGATCGATTCTTCCTCTTGGCTCGACGGAATCCGAACGACGAAAGCCGAGAATCGGCGGAAGAAAGGTTGAAGAACTAGGTTTTTCTCTCTCTTTCTCTTCCTCTCTCTTGGGCGGCTGAACCAGATGAAATGAGCTGATATTTTCAGCAAAAAAACTGATTTAGGCCCATATTTATAGCCACTAAATGTGCGGTCTCCATCGCACCGCATGTTTCCAATTTTCAGGTCTATTTTCGCCCCGAAACGACTAACCACATTACGGGTTAAGATCAAATTAATTTTATTTAAAATTTTAAACAAAAATAATTAAATTTTGAGTTTCTCGCTTTTGGGGACCTCGGTGAGGTCATCCGCCACCCAGTTGTCACGAACTACGTGCAAAATTTCATCTTAACTCGGAATTCGACGAAATTCAACATGGTAGCTATATTCAATGATACGAGTCCGACGGTGAAGTCCGTTGTGTCATACAAGGTCAATAGAACGCGTATTTTAATTTTCTCATTATAGTGACAAATTACCATTTTGCACTTTTTGGAAAAATTCAAAATTTCTCGGGTTTCACACCTACCTTGGTTCCTTAGTTTTGGAAAGAAGATGAAGGTTTGATCTTCTTTGAAGTGTAAATCCCTTTTGATCTTATATTTTTCTCTTCTTTTCTTCCTCTCTAATGTTTTCTAGGGTTAGACACGCTAAAATGTGGCTAAAAGAGGCATCCTAATGTATTTATAGGGCGAAAATAGACCACAAATCGCGATTTTAAAAAATTAGATTTTTTCGACTGTACTGGTACGGTTTTTCCAATTTTGCCTATTTCCTCTATTTTTCTTTTCGAATCCATTCTAATTCCTTCCAAAACCATCCTAAATTTATACAACCTATATTTTTACATCAAATATAGTTGGTACAAGTTCAATGGCCAATTATTTCATATGTTTACAAGCTACAACTAAGTTTTAACTAATATTTACTCGAGTTTCACCCTATCAACATTTCAAAGGGAATAATTACCAGTTATATATGTATATGTGTATATATATATATATAGATAAAAGTGTGGGGTTTACAATCCACTCCCTTAAAGAAAGTTTCATCCTCGAAACTTACCTCAAGTGGCGAACAAATGAGGGTACTTCTCGCCCATTTTCAGCTCTAGTTCCCAAGTAGCTTCTTCCACCATTGGTGTTGCCACAAGACTTTCACCAATCGGATGACTTTTTTGCGAAGCACCTTCTCCTTGGTATTAAGAATTTTCACCAGTTGTTCTTCATATGTTGCTCCATCTTGAACTTCAATATCTTCCAAATCTATAACATGCGTGATCTCCGACTGGCACTTCCTCAGCATCAACACATGAAACACGTCATGCACCCTTGACCACTGAGCCGGTAACCAAAGTTGCTACATTGCTTTGCCCACTGTTTTGATCACTTCAAATTGTTCGATGTACCTTTGAGCCAATTTTCCTTTCTTGTCGAATCTAAATACTCCCTTCTTAGGTGACACTTTGAGGAAAACATAGTCCCCTTCTTGGAACTCCAATGGTCTTCGTATTCTATTTGCATAGCTTTTCGGTCTACTTTGTGTCATGCGTAGTCTCTCCCGGATGAGTTGAATCTTCTCTGTAGTTTCTCGAATAATTTTTTGCCCAAACAAGCTACTCTCACCCGCTTCTAACCAATACGTCGGTGATCGACATGGCCTTTCATACAATGCCTTATGTGGTGCCATCCCAATACTTGTCTAGTAGTTGTTGTTGTACGCAAATTCCACTAATGGCAAATGGTCATCACTCCAACTTCCCTGGAAATTTAGCACACAAGCTCGTAACATGTCTTCTAAAATTTGGATCACCCTCTCGGATTAGTCATCCATCTGGGGATGAAAAGCGGTGCTATAGTGTAGTTCAGTCCCTATAGCTCTTTGAAGACTTTGCCAAAATCGCACCACAAAACGGGAATCACGATTCGATATAATGGAGAGTGGAACTCCATGAAATCTCACAATCTTGCGGATATACAGCTTGTTCAAGGTCTCTAGAATGTCCGTGGTCTTCATACTTAAAAAAAGTGCGGACTTGGTGAGTCTATCCACTATGACCCATGTTGCATTATGTTCTCGTGAAGTCCATGAAAAACCAGACACGAAGTTCATGGTGATGTGATCCCATTTCTATTTTGGAATAGGCAATGATTGTAGTAATCCTCTGGATTTTTTAAGTTCAATCTTCACCTGCTGATAGACTGAGCACTTTAAAATGTACTTGGCCACCTCACGCTTTATTACCCTCCATCAATATTGACGCTTCATGTCTCTATACATTTTTGTGCTTCCGGGGTGGATAACAAACTTAGAGCGATGACACTCTCCAAATATCTCCTCCTTTAAAGACGAATCATCGGGTACACATAGCTTTTCCTTACATCTCAATTCTCCATTCTTCAGAGACCATCCTTTAATTGTTTTCCCATATTCCAATCGAGCTCGAATCGACTCTAGTTCTGTATTCAGGCATTCCAAGTCCACCACTCTACGTTGGGGAGTAGGTTAAGCCACAAGGTTTAACAAGCATGGTCGAGATTCATCTTCTCCAACCCATAGATCATAATCTCCAATGGCATCCTTCAACTTTCATTCACCTATGAAAATATTTAGTTCACCAGAGACTTCCTGCTAAGTGCAGCGGCAACTACATTCGCCTTCCTCGGATGATAGTTGAGTGTGAAATCATAGTATTCTAGGTACTCAATCCCCATTCTTTGTCAGAGATTCAAGTTTTTATGTGAGAATATATACTTGAGGCTCTTGTAATTAGAGAACATTTTAAATTTTTTCCCATACAAGTAACACCTCCACAACTTGAGAGCAAAAACCACAGCGGCAAGCTCCAAGTCATGAGTGGGATAATTCTGCTTGTGAACCTTTAATTGTCTCGAATCATAAGCAACTACCTTGCCTCCCTGCATTAGCACACATCCCAAGCCTCGTAACGAAGCATCGGTGTACACATCATATCCCTCTCCACTACTCGAAATGATGAGGACAGGTGTCATCGCCAACCTCTTCTTCAAGGTGCGAAAGCTACTTCACACTCTTAAGTCCACAAGAAATTTTCTCCCTTCTTCGTAAGGTGCATCATCAACATTGCTAGCTTTGAGAACCCTTATATAAATCTCCGATAATAACTTGCTAAGCCCAGAAAACTACGTACTTCGGTTATATTCTCCGAGGGTTCCCACTTTATCACTGTCTCAATCTTTACTAGATCAAAAACTACACCCTGATCTAACACCACGTGGCCAAAGAATTTCACCTCCTACATTTAAAACTCGCATTTACTCATCTTAGCATATAGCTTATGCTCCTTTAAAGTTTGGAGCACAATCGTGAGATGGCATTCATGTTCCTCATGTGTCCGTGAATAGATCAGTATGTCATCAATGAACACAATGACAAACTGATATATATACGGTCGAAATACCCTATGCATCAAATCCATAAAGGCTACGAGTGCATTAGTCAATCTGAATGGCATTACTGTGTACTCGAAATGACCATACTGGGTACAGAAAGTAGTCTTAGGAACATCCTCCTCCCTAATCCGCAATTGATGATACCCTGTGCGAAGGTCAATGTTGGTGTTATACTTAGAACCTCTCAACTGATCAAATAAGCCATTTATTCGTGGCAACGGATACTTATTCTTCGCTGTCACCTGATTCAACCTTCGGTAGTCTGTGCATAATCAAAGCGTTTCATCATGCTTCTTCACAAAAAGGACTGGGGCTCCCCAAGGTGAAGTACTTAAATGGATAAACCCAATGGTCAATAGATGGTCCAACTACTTCTGTGAGATCCTGGTATCCCACATAAGTTAGGGAGAGAAAAGTTGCTGGGTTTATAAGTAAGCCTCTTACCTTACATGCCATAAGGCCTTTTCTCAGGGGATATTGGGAGGAACAAAACCGTTAGGGCCAATGGGCCCAAAGCGGACAATATTATGCCATATGGAGGGTGGAGTGTTACAGCTTCCTTAGCTCCTTTAACTCCAAAGGTATCATCCGATAAGGAGAGATGGATATGGGTTCAGTTCCCGGATAGAGATCAATCTTGAACTCAATCTCTCTTTGTGGGGGTAACCCTAGTAATTCGTCAGGGAAGACATCTAAAAAATTTGATACTATCAACACCAGGTCTGTAGGGAATTTATCCTGATCATCTCCCATCAAGCTAGCTAGGAAACTCAAATGGCTCCCCACCTTAGCTTTCAAGAATCTACTACCCGTAGTAGGAAATGGATGGACAGAATTTCATTCATTAACAAAGCAGAAAACTACCCCAACCTGTAATTGAAATGAAATTCGTATGCGAAAATAATCCATTATCGCACAAAAAGTGGACAACAAGTCCATCCCAAATATTATATCGTATCCCTTCATGTCTAACGTAACCAAATTTACAATCAATTCTTATTCCTCAATTCGAAGCACGCAACCTATACACACCCTTTTTGTATCCAAACGTTCTCCCGTAGGCATGTTAATACTTAATGCATGTTCTAAATTCTCAAATTTTAATCCCAAATGAAAAGCATATGTGGTGCGTATGAATGAATGAGTCACACCGGGATCAAATAAAATTCAGGCCCAAGAATTATAAAAAAGAACGATACCTTCTATAACTACATTAGAGGTATTTTCCTCCAGTTGGGTCAAAACAAATACCCTTCCCTGAGTGGTGTCGCTTGGGGCTAAAGCGCTAACGGCCTCTACTGCTGTAGTGGCATGTTTGTAGCCGCTTGTCCTGTCGCTTGGTTGGCCTTTGGTGGAAGCGATGGACAGTTGTTTTTTAAGTGCCCTACCCCTCCACATGCAAAGCATTGACGGGGGTCAATGTCTATTCTCCGGGGTATGTCTTCCACTCCTCGAGCTATCTGAGATCTCTGTCCCACTACTTTATCGGGGCGACTGTAAGATATCATTCTCTGTACCCCACTACTGCTAGCTCCGGCCCGAATCGGACCTCCCCTTGCATAGTTTTGTCGTCGCTAGGTGTCATCGATGTCCCTCTCCACTAATGCGACTCTATCCACAAGATCCCCTAGTCCCAGATCTTGAGAGCCATTAGCTTCTCCCTGATGGTCGGCCTCAAGCCTTGCTCAAATCGTTTGGGCCTCTTGACCTCGGTGGATATAACTCTGTAGCATAGCGAGATAACTCCTCAAATTTCCTCTCATATTTAGCTACAGTCATGCCTCCTTGTCAGAGAGCGAGAAAATCAGTGCTCATCTTATCCCTGACTATTCAGGAAAGTATTTGTCTTGGAAAAATTGGTCAAACTCTTCCTAAGTGAGGGTATCTATGTTCCTTCTTCTTTTCATTGAATCCCACCAATGGTCGGCCTCCCCCTCTAACAGATAAGTAGCCAAGCCGACCCGAAGATCCTCAGCTATCCTCATGCCATCACATATCTTCTTCACCCAACGGATCTATTTATCCGCATCTAAGGGGTTGGAGCTTTCTTAGAAGATAGGCGGGTGTTACCTCAAAAATTCCCGAAGAACTACCATCATTCGGTTACCGTCCCTGTTGCCCAGCACTTGAGCTAAAGGATGAATCCCACTATTGTGGTTGTTGTTCCCATTTTGGTGTTGTACCAGAGTGGTTAGCTCCCGTAAGCAATGGTATATTCCGTTCATGACATCGGGTGGTGGTGTTAGTGGTGGATTTGCTTGACCTCCACGACCACGCCCACGTCCACGTCCACATCCTTGTTCGCCATCCATCCTACACATTAATTTATAATTTAGTTTCTTTATGTGCAAGACATCCTAACCATCACTCAAGCATAAGACGCATGTACAATTTAAATCACTATTTCATTCAACCTAATCCTACATCTCTAGTGATAATCCACAACCTACAACTCTCATGTAAGACCTAAAGCCTAGGTTCTAATACCAAAACCTATAACACCCCAAAAACTACCTTGGACGGCATTACAATCTAAAATCATTCACATCATGAAAGCAACTAATAGACTTCATAACAAAAAGAAACTTCATTTATCATCCACAATATTTACAACATTATTCAAAAAATATGTCCAAATATGGCAATTACATCCCCAAAAGAATCAACCTTAACCTGGCAGTGGAATGACAAAGGGTTAAACTTGACATTGTTTCAAAATAATTTCCTAGTCTAGAACATGAGAAAATATAACACTAAACGTCCCCCTCGGGATCCACATTCCCATCTACTTGGGCTTCCCAATGAACCGGCTCCTCTACTCTAAGCTCCTCCTCTAGACCGAAACTGAAAAGATATTATTTATAGGGGATGAGCACTAAGCTTGTAACGCCCCAAAATACACCCTGGACGGCATTACATTCAATAACCATTCATACCATGAGAGCACTAAGATAAACTATCAATAAATAAGACTTCATAATAATAATTCATACATTTACATCAATATCCCAAAAGAATATGCCATCTTTGGCCTTTACATACCCAATGAAAATTTACTATTATAGCGCAGCAGAAATTACAAAAGAAATCTAGACTGTACAGTGTTTCAAAAGAATATTCTAGTCTAGAACAAAAAGTAAATGACATCTCTAGATGTCCCATTCGGGATCCAAGTATCCCTCTAGTGAAGCCTCTCCAAGGTACGGCTCGTTAGCACCGAGCTTATCCTCTGGCCCAACATCTGAAAAATGTAATTTGTAAGGGGTGAGCACGAAGCTCTGTAGCCACATTTCTCCCAAACACAAACAAGGTTTTAAAACATAGAAAATGGTCGGTCTCATTTCACAAGTAATATATATAACCTTTGAAATAAAACAGGGGCATTTTAAAAGAGATCTCAAGTTTAAACAGTAACAATAATCAAATAAACGAATAAAAGGAGTTTAGCAACAATAACCAATATTCCAATTTAAGATCTTTAGAAAAAGGGCTTTTTCTCCATGCATTGTCCCATACCAATGCATTGGCAAGAACGACCCAACTCATAATTTCAGGTATTTTCGGTTCATTCCCGTACCATGTATGATGATTGCTTCCCATGAATCTACCCCACGATTATACCTAGTCCACCAATCACAATCATAGTCACAAGCACTTTAGAAAGGGGCGTCTACCATCACAATGGCAGTGACGAGTCCCTTCCTAGGAAAAGTATACTATCCCTTGTTCGAACTCCAGTGAACGATAGTGGTTGCATTACCAAATGACAACCCACTACAAGTGTTAGGAAACCATCTCACCCTCATTGGGGTAGACTAACCTCTAACACTCTACGGCACCTCTCGAAGGTAATCCAAGTCCATCACAACACTCATACAATGAGAAAATCGAGAATATGCTCAATTCACAACAATTTCACAAATATAGTAAAATCCCCAATTTTTCTCACATGTGTCATAGAATCGAATAATCCAAGAAAATATGCGAAAGATCATAATCTATATTATTTTGTTGTACAATATTCAACACTAAAGTTTTGAAATCAAGAATTAAGAACAATTTAAAGAAAAGTTCATCTCTCTTGGAATCTAGGATTTTTAAGCAAGAAAAAGGATTCAAGGGTTAATCAAACAATAATATTGTTTAAATCATGGTAGTAGTCACAAGTTATTAAGAAACAATGATTATATAGCATACATGTATAATTTAAAGTGAAAAGACTACATATATATATATAGGCCCTAGCCTCAATGTAAGTGAATGAGAGAAAATCCCCTACCTTGAATCCAAGAGTTTTAAGCTAACCCAAGCTCCAAAGATCTCCTCCTTGTCTTCTCTTAGGGTTCCAAGAGGTGTGGGTAAAGGTGTAGTAAAAGTGTAGAAGAAGAGAGGAGAAGAATGGTGTTCTTGAGAAATTTCGATTTTGATTTCTATGGGGTGTAATTCTATCTTGATCTATGTGTTTTGATCTTCCTCTCTTTCTCTCCCAAGCTATCTAGGGTTTAGAATAGTGTATGGACGACTAAGGAGGCGGCCTAAAGTATTTATAGGCCCAAAAATTGGACCAAGATCGCGATATTAAACATTCAGATTTTTATTGGGTGTGCCGGTATCCAGTACCGGTACTAAAAACCTTCTGGAGTCGAGGTACCGGTACCCGGTACTGGTACTATTCAGCAAACAGATTTTTTCTCCAACTTCCAGGGCAGTTTTGACCCATTTTGAGGTCGAATTAGAAAATTTTCATGATATACACTTTTGTAGCCCTAGATGTCTAATATCTACTGTCAAAAGTTTAGATCAATTGGATACAAGGATAAAAA